>CM049318.1:53195249-53232749 GCA_026874595.1 Sipunculus nudus | reverse complement strand
CCATCGGATGAAGTCAAACTAACTGAACATTGATTAATTATAAACGCTCCCATAGAGCACTCTCACCTGGATGTATTGAATTCATGTAATGTGAATATTGCAAGTTATATATATATATATATATATATATATATATATATATATATATGGGTTAATGTGAACTTTCAATGTAGCTTTATAACCTTGTACTATAGATGACACTTCACTTTCTGTCTGTGATAATGCATAAGCGAATGGTCTGAATTACAAAATAAGTATCGGATAACCTGAGGTACACTGTATAAATCAAAATACTACAAAAAACTGTCTGTTTGCTCGTTCAAACCGGTAGAAACTGGCCATGACACTGGTAAAATTTAGTATCAGCGTAACTCAAATGCGATATAGTACATAGAGCCTTACGCTGGGCAATGTTCCCTCAAACGGTGACCCAACGGGACATCAACTGTTTTACGAGTTTTTACACATAATACGTAACACTGAGTCTACATCTGTCATACACTGAATATGGCAACATGCTAGTAAGCCGAGTCCAAGCTGCTTAAAACGATGAACTAAGTGGAGATAAATGTGTTTTGGACATAATTTCTGAGTGTTGAGTGGTATGTAAATGTGGTATTATAATAATAATAAAAATAATAATAGTAATTATTTGTTTTATAAGAGCAGCATTTACAGTAACATTTAGAAACTCCGAGTTAAACAGCGTCTTAAAAGAAGCGAGTCAATATGCTGTAGATACCAATAAAAATACCACAGGTATTTCACAGGTACGCATATATATATATATATATATATATATATATATATATATAAATATATATATGGGGTTCGTATATTATACATGTATGCATGACAGGTATGCATATACGGATAATTTTATATAATCTCCAAAGAAATATATCCATCCAAACCCCTTAAAATCTCAGCTGTGGTTACCGTATGCATGTAAACACAAGCGATGATACAGGCTTTTTATATTCCACATCTTCAATGGTGAATAGCAGGGCAACGGGTCGCAAAGCACCGTTGCACCCCTGAAATATACCTGTCTAAGAAGGGACATATGTACCAAAATAGCAACGCTCCTTTATATACATACACGTCTACATTTGCCAAAATTAAGGTCAAAACAATTATGAACTTACCGGTCAAGTTATAGACGTATATATATACTGAAACTGACCTCATTCCATACTCAAAGAGTCTGAAATTGATTACTTACCTAAGTATGCAAAGCTTGCAAGTTGTCAGTGTTGATTTCACCGCTGTATCCCTAAAGGTGAGCTAAGTTACTGAAGGATGCGATCACGATGCTTGGTAATAAACATCGCTCCCAACGTGTGTCACATAGTCTATATTTGTCGGTTTCTTTTGTGTGTCTTGGAGAGTTCATCTGTTCGGGTTCAGCGGCCGGATTCGCACACCGTCAGAGAAACTTCAGAATATAATACCGCTGTCTTTCCAACGTCACGTTTGATCCGGGAACGTCACCTAAGATGTTCTCTACGGTGAAGGTCAAAATAAGCCACAGAGGCCGTTACAGGGGTGACCTGTTAACCCTGCGTTATTTAACCTTCAAAGGCGTCGCGTGTCCTTTCTGTCCGTAAAAACAAAGCCCCAGCCTGTCACCTGTAGTACTTTGTGGACTGCGATCGATCCAATTTGGCCAGAGCGCCGTTGTTATTAGATGGCAAAACTGATACCACACAGCTGTTTCGAACAGGTCTGATTCCATGCGCTTCAGTGTGAGAAACATCGGTGAAAGTGTCACTGATAGCGTCTGTCTGTAAAATATACGGTCCTGTCGTGTGTTGAAATGTCGGACACTATCGCAGAGGCTGATAAAAGTGCTACAGTTATAAGCCAATAGCATGCACTCTAGCCATCAGAATTAGACTGCTCACTTTGGCACTTTGAACCAAATACCACGAGTCCTCGAGACTTAAATCCGCCCGCACAAGTTTAGACCTTGAAAGAATTGGTTGCTTCAAGCATGAGGTCACAGGCTGTATTTAGTACTGAATATTTGATAACAGTTCTAGCTAACCAGTCCTGAAACCATAATGTTGATAAGTAAATTTACGATGTTTCAACTGTGGTATATAATTCTAGTCGCACAGGATTTCGTTTTAAGCAAGTACAGTGACATCAAATGAAATATAGCAATAAATAGCTATTACAACCTGCCGTCATTTGTACAAATGCTGACTTAGAAAAAACGGAAAATGTTCTTCCCCAAGGAGAATTTCATTTTAGCAGTTACCAAATGTTACGCGATATATACCAAGGACAGATTTAGAGAGACTACAGAGTCGTCTATTTCGACAAAAAAATGTGGAAACAGAATAATAACTGCATAAAGGTATACATTTTTTTCAATAATATATATATTATCTCATAATATTAGTTAATTTTGGCTTAATACAAACTTTCTCAGCAAACTACGGCACACTAGGTTACTCTCTCCAATTCATCTATTTTATACATTGTTATTGTTCTGTGTTAGTACACACACTACATGTGTCTGTTAAGAAAGACTGCGTGCGACAACTCCAATACAAGTATAAGAAACATGAAAAAAAAGAAACACTAATCACCACTGATCGTGCACTATAATTCAGATTTATTTAACATACTTGGTTTATAAATAGGTCCCTTTAATACCGAAAAAAAGCTTAGGATTTTTTCCCCTATAGCTATACTTCTGCATGCCAGAGTCTGCCAACACTCACGGCACACTTGTTTACTTTGGCCAGTGTGTTAAGCCGAATCCCCCTTTATCTAAAATCCGCTACCCGCCCCTGTTTATCAAGGACTGGGCTTGGATACATTTGCTTGTCCTATACTGGACGATAATTAGTCTAGTCATGCAGTCTGCCGTTTCTACAGGCCTGCCTCCGGACGGAGGGAAACTCGTTTAAGTGTAGTGGCGTAAGGTCATGCTATTACCTTCGTCTATGGACTGGTTTTAACGAGGCTTGTGTCTGTCTGTTCGTGTTTGTTTTCCATATATTAAGCTCTTTGCAGGATTGGATGGAGATCTAGCGATCTGATTATACGTGGGAGTTGATTCAATCCAGGTACGTTTGTACATCTGTCTTGAAATGAGTGCGCCTGGTGGGAGATATGGCACTATTTGGATTATACAACATTGCAAAGAAAGTTGTTATTCAGTTTGTAGATACTTGAGTTCGGGTTATAAATCCTTCGACTTAGTACTTCAGCATCAGTTGTTGTTCTGTAATTTGGATGTATGCACTGCGATGGGCAGGTACAGGTGTACACCTTTGATAAATAAAATCATATAACTTTACACATACACTTTTTAAAATATATTTTTTTTTTGTAGCATTTTTAAAATGTTAGTTTAACTAATTATATACATCTGAAGAATTTTGTTTGGCTTTTGGACTACGTGAGTACGCCTCTTCATATTTGGTATCCTAGTGTTAACCAGGCCCGGTGACTACTGCACCAGCTGGCCCTGTTTCTGGGTTTCGCCATCGAGGATACCCCCAAAAGGCGCACTCGTTTGTGAATGAAACACGACCTTTCAATAAAGCCTGTAGAGCGCTCATTCTTGGCGATCGAGGCCGACGGTGGAGAACCTGACAGAGATTTAAACGCTTTGAGTAAACAACTCCTTGGCCAAAGAAGCTCGTGCTTTACAGTGAAGATAAGATACTTAATCAAACCAAAAATGGTAGTTCTTGTGTTGACAACATCAACATAAAAAAAGCCCTTTGAAATCACAAGTATATATGTGAAACATTATAAGATACAATAACAATACATTATATAACTAAGACGCAGCATATTATTAAAATACATTATACAACTTAAACGCACTGCATAACTTACATATGACTTTTATAATACAATCTTGCACTTTGTAAAGAGGAACATGGAAACCTATCCTCCTCAAACAGGATATTAAAGGGACCTAATCATGTACAAAGCATTTTAAGATTATACGTAAAATAGCGTCTGTTCTTTGAAATAAAATGGTACCTCCAAATATAGTGTACTTAAACATATTCAGCGAGGACGATTGGCTTCAGTTCAGTTTAACGAGTGTTTTGAAAAAGGCGTTTTGCAACTGGGGACCTTTCAACTTCCGCGCATATGCAACCAACCACCTTAGGTTACAAAACCTTGCTGTTTGTCAACACTGGCGCTTGTACTGTGTTTACGAACAGTTTATAGATAACCAAGCACATACATTTGTCACAGAAGCGACCTCCTAGGAACTTGCCATCGGGAATAACCTACAGTTCCTTAATATGTACCTATAGTCAGCTAGAATCACATGAACTCTGCAGATATGGAAGCGGATAGCTGTCTTTGATACAGTTAACATTTAACATGGTTTTCTGCACTATACTGCACATGCAAGAGATAGGTACATGCTTAATATTTTCTAGCTTTTCCGGGCACAATTATTTACCTGATCTCAAAGGATTAACCCCCCACCCACGTTTTTTTTCTTTCGCCCTCTATCCACCCATAGTATATTCCTTAACCAAGTATTTGTCTAATTTTACACTTATTGCCCTTTCCAGGAGGGTATCCGTTTATCCTCGTGTGTGTGTGTGTGTGTGTTTGGTGTCGATCTGGCACATTATGCGGATTTAGGAACGTCATCAAGAAATATTCATAACTATAAATCATTTATGCACGAATGCAAAGGGGAATATGGGGCGAATAAAGGAATGAAAACATGGTTTCTGAGAGAATCCTACATAAGGGACCCCTACATGGCGGAAGCTTGCATTTCTTAGAATTGAGATTTCTAGCTGTTAATGGAATTTTCGAGTATGACCACGGGAATCCTCAGGTACATAAATCATGTCAGTTATCATGTCGTTATAAAACAACTTCCGTAAACAGCATTTACAGCTTTTATGAATAAATAATAAAAATTCAAAAGACCCTTATCAATAGTTACCATGACAACAGAGTTGTTTCTCATGATATGAATTATATGCACCTGTTACATGATCACGTGACCTATCTGTTAGCGGAAGGGGTGAAGCGTGAATATACATAATTAAGAGTAGGAGGATAATATAATAACACTGAATATTTTTTTTTCAAGTTCAAAACCGAACGGGCAATAGAACCAGATGATCAACAATATATGATTTTTACATGATAATAAGTACGAGGTTATCTAACTAGAAAAAAATTGTTATTTAAATTCCTGCAAGCATCAGACACAGCTAATTACAAAACGACAGGAAATCACCGAAGTCACCGCATAGGTATTAGTATAAATGTATTTATATATTAGATATAAATAGTTATTTTACTTGGCTTACTAGGTATACAAGGAATAAAGTGATCGATCCGAGAAAAATGATAGTATCTGCCACGATTCCATCCTGGAACCATATCCTCACGCATGGAGATAGCAGAAAGAAACTTGCACCGTGAGAGATCAGTGGTGCGAAAGAAAACATAAACATAAATAGCTTCTTGTACTACTTTCATGAATCAAGATATTTGTAAAAGGTTCTTATGCTTGCGAATATCGTACCTACGATCAGAGGTTCTTGGTATATTATACAGACACGTTGAATTGTAAATAAAAAAACAATATATAAAACAGGTGAAAATGAGACGGGGTGTTTTCACTGAAAAACTTTCGCATATGGCCAAAATGAAATGATACCGGAAAATAATACACAAGTAACTACAAGTACCTTTGAGACTGATGAATCCGTATGGATCCGTATAAAAGAGAAATTAAGATTGCATCATGGAAAGATTTGTACTTAAAAATAGACAATGTCTCAATCCATATGTTCCGCTCATAATAAATCTATCCATAAATACAAGATATTTTTATATATAGATAAACTATTACAAAACTAGATATCTGTATCCTAATGGATACATGCCTCCATCATGGGAGCAAAAGGGCTCTGCAAACACAGTAGACACCGTCACCCCCAGGTGCTTGGCGCTCGACTGTGACCTGAGCAGGTGGTCTTCCCACACCGATTAAGCGGAAACTTCTGAGCGTTCACTTATTCTTTTTTGGCCTATATTCCAGGTTCATTTGTGTGTAAGTGACTGTATATGTGTGAATATTTCTTGATAACGTTCCAGAACCCGAAGAAGATGCTGGGTCAACACCAAAATCGAATCGGGTCTTCCTTGGATCATTCCCGAAAGGCCCTGTAAACGTGATGAGATTCCGTGCATGAATGCGTGAGTTATGTTGTGAACAAACACATTCACGAACGTTGTGAACAAACACATTCACGAACGTTGGGAACAAACACACGAACGTTGTGAACAAACACATTCACGAACGTTGGGAACAAACACATATATACAAGCACACACACGAACGGGAATGGCCGCATGTCCTCCTGGTGGTGGCAATTATAAATAACATGAAAAACATAAGATTTAGATTTAATAAAGTACTTCGAGTTTAAGCTTGGTTTTTAATCTTTTCGTTACGCTGCCAATGCTGTGTGGCTTTTACATATGTGAAGGACAGGAGCAAAGCTCAGTGAGTCTCAGGACTGCCAATGTCAATGGGCCTCCATATCAGTGATACCTTCACTTAAGCGAATGGTATAGCCAAGTACATTGAAAGAAAAGTTGTCACACCATATTTTAAATTTGGAAGGTCGCGTCTACCATTCTTATAAATATGTTACAGTATCAGCTTAGTGGAGAGATCTCGTTTGTCCTCATACAAAAAACAGAGATATAGATAGATAGCCAGACGATCAGAGACGGACATCAATAAACAGGGGCGCAGAGACGGACAGAGAAACCCGAATAGATATACATACAGGTGGACATATACCCATGGATAACTCGGCCAAAGTAACCAAACAGAGCGGGCATGACGTCATACGCGGCTTGGTATATCTGAACGAATCCATTGGGACGGGTATAGTCGAGACAACTCATATCTGGTGGTCAGTTTGTCACCTTGTCTCGCTGGCGGCAGACATGACATTCCAACCATTATTTTTAACAGAGTGATATGGAAGGATGGGACTTATGTTAAGCCGAACTGAAAGTTACAATGTTTAATAAGATATTTTCCTTATTTTGTTAAGAAACTCATTGGCTCCGCCAGGAGGTTACGCTTTCATACCCGTTCGTGTGTGTTCTGTGTGTTTGTTCACTACATAACTCACGAAATCATGAACGGAATCTTATAAAATTTTCAGGGCATTTCGGGAATGGGTCAATGTAGAACCGATTAGATTTGTGTGGATCCGGCACATGATGCAGATTCAGGAATGTCAAGGAATATTCACAAATGTACAGTTACTTACACACGGATGAACCGGAGGATATGAGCCAAAAAAAAACGTGACTGCAAACTTAGGTAAACCCCACATGGCGAGGCTTGCATTCCTTTAAATGTAGATTTGTTTAGTTTCGTATCAAGCTATATTCATCATGTTTAATTTGTTTGTTTTTTTCTTGTTCAGACACAGGTTAAATAACAATCTATTTCCTGTACCTTTCAGGTCATCTATAATTGAATAACAGAAAGCGTTAAATATGTGTAAACTCTGTAAAAACAAAATGAAAAGCTCATTGAATATATCAAAGGAAATGAATTAATGTTCCTGTTTGTACAATTTTCAAGGATAATACGGCATTGTTCTCAATGAGATACCGACGATTATATAACTAGACGGATTTGGTATATTTAAAGGTATATAATCAACAGCAATAATGTGGGCATTATCTCATGTCATTAGTTCATTTTGACTGAATGCAAAACAAAAATCTCGGCAAAATCATTCCTTCACACGGAATTACTCTCTTCAACACACCGGTTTTTATACGGTGTAGTGGTTCTTTTTGTGGGAAAACTCAGTCCACGTGTGGTGGTTTACCATAACAAGACTGCACGGCCAGAGTTCTGGTCTTGCGCATGCGCGACAACTCCCAAATAAGAAGAAGAAGAAGAAGCAACAGAGAAAGGAGAAACGGAGAGGAAACACAGGTTAGAAGTTTGAAAAATTTGATTTGTGAAGTCGCGAGGTACAGCCAACAGATAGTGTGCGCTATGTTTATATTTTGCCTCACTGATCGCGCCGGGTGCACTTTTTTTTCTACTTGTGTACAGCACGTAGCACACGAATCTAGAACGAAATACTGTCTGACACTATAAAAGTTTTTAAGGAGAAAACACTGAAGTTCGTGTATATTTAACATACCTGGTATGATAATTAGGTCCCTAACAATTAAAGTTTAAGAGAAAAATAACTTCTGAAAGGGAAAAGCGTAAGTACAAAAAAATAAACATATACACCTTCCTACATTCTTCATCCAAAATATACACAAAAACCCAGACGCACACATATTCACGTATATACTCTATGTGTTGATAGCTTACCCTCTCTCCTTATCCGCGGGGGCGGTTTTGTTAATCGGGAGACTTCAGGTTTAAGCGACCGCGTCTGATTGGCCCCGTCGGTCCAGTTTGGATGCCAGCTGAGTCGTGTTTTCACGGCTACCTCGTCTCGTTAACAATACAGTGACATACGTTAGAAATAGACACGGCGCGTTACTCGTAGCTCCCGGGCATGTTTTATCAGGTGTATATTGATCGCCTTACTCTGTTGTAAGTAAATGTATATGCATTGATCTGACGGGTTTATACTCTGGATCAATCAATCCTTACCTTTTTTCATACACCTGTTCTTTTTAAACTAATAATATAGATCTTCTATAGCAAATCTACATGAAAAGCAGACCAGTTTTATTTGTTTTAATGTCATATGGTGAGTTATGGGTAAAGTATTATGCTCAACAAAGTTTAACATATGTATTCATACATAAATAGGTGTGTTCATGTTAAGACTGATTTTACTTTTGTTCGCTTTCTCACTTCCACAGGCATCAAAGATTGTGTGTGTGTGTGTGAGAGAGAGAGAGAGAGAGAGAGAGAGGGCACATGAGCTAAATATCTCCAGGTTAGCTGTTTATAGGTTGTTATGCTTCTGTGTTTGAGTAAACACAGTCTAACTTTGTCTGTTAACCATGACAAGACTGCATAAACAGATGTCCCATCTTGCGCACGGAGATAAAGTTGAAGAAACGGGGAAGAAACACCGTTTGGATGGTTGAAAAATCTTGATATGTGAATTTGCGCGGTACGGCCACCAGGTGTTGCGTGTTTAGGTTTGGGTTACTCATCGCCATCGGTGCATTTTTTTCCCGCTTGCATACTGAAGTAAGCAAACGGTTTTAGATCAAAATATTGACAGAGAGCGTAACATTTTTAGGATAACACATTACACTTCGTGTGTGGAATCTCTTCGGACAAACCCGGAGCATATGCATGTTAAATATCACGGTAATCCGTACGGCGGTATGAAAGGAGATGCGGAAAATCACACAAGTCGCGTTACGCTATTAAAATATAGATGTTTGCGTGTGTGTGTGAGAGAGAGAGAAAGAGAGAGAGAGAGAGGAGAGAGAGAGAGAGAGAGAGAGAGAGAGAGAGAGAGCGCTTGAATTAAAGATGATGCACACAGACATAAAAAAGAGGGAAAAACATCGTATATACCATACTACCACTATCCATTCAAGAAAGCAAGCTTGAAAACAATCTTGAAATTATTGCAGGTTATGTGCAAACGCACAACTTCACCTCTACAGTACTATACGTCATATATTATGCGTCAAAATAATCCTTCAGACAGCATTTTCATGGACTTAAGAAGCAGCCAATCAGTAATGATTCCTTTTGTGATTAATAAGGTCAAGGTTCTGCCACCAGTTAAACCCAGGTTCAAGGCTGGCTGCCCTTTGAGTGGAGTATATAGGTGAACCATTGTCGTTCGCCCGATCCTATTACGGAGTTTTAATGTAAACGTGTACAAGATAATTTATTGCTGATCTTGCAACAATGGACCATCGACCTCCAGAATTAACGACACAATAGCACCGCCATGATAAGCAATTAGCCCTGAGCCACTCTTGATTGCATTAATCAATTACGAACCATTCGAGGATGCTCCCAGTAATGGAATCCGATATATCTAAATGTCGCGGACATTTTGTCTTGTAATTTAAAACTGTGCTATTCTCTTGTTTTGCATGTTAGTTTATGAAGGCGTTAATTGGATTATTAATGTATTATGAGTTTATTTAAAGGGGCCCAATCACCTACCTGACCTTTATGAACTAAAGGTAATCACTTGGAGCTTTTAGAAAAATAGGCCAGAAAAAAATGTGAATATCATAGCACACAGGCTGCATGTTTTGTTTATATCAACGTGTTTATAATATGTCAAAATAATTAAAACACATTCAACAAGGGCGTTTGACGGCAAGTCAATTAAGCCAGAGCTTTGCAAATGGCGTTTTATAAAAAGTGACCTTTATACCTCCGCATATATGGAACTACCACCGTTTTCTCGTTTGTCAACATTAGTGTGTTTACAAACATGTTGTTGATTAACAAGTTCATACATCCTTTACGAAGGCTTTATAAGATCTTTACACAACCAAAATTACCCTTTAAAAATATTAATATGTACACAGAGGAAGCCAGAAATAACAAATTAATTTTCAAAAGGTAGGTGAATGGGCACCTTTAGGCTTTCAAAATAATGATACATATTTATGTAGCTCACGTCATTGATGTCAGTGCCAAGTGATACGATATCATTATATTTTTATTATATATATTTCTATCTTTATCCCATTGGTGTTTTCCTTATCCCACTTTACTGTTTACTTTGATTATTTTTTTAAAAAGAAAAGCTAGGAAGAGGAAAAGTGTGAAGTCGAATGAGACCGACATTGTCGATGATATCTGACTAAACTAGACTTCTTGTAACTGTCATACGACAGTCAGGTCAGTTGCTGGACAGTCTATATCCACCAACCAAAACCCTCACCCCGATTCTCTACCCTTGGGTATTCCTACTGATCTAACTTTTTATTCCATCTCTTATAGTTTTGGAAAAAGTATAGTTCTGTAAAATTGATCCCTCCTTCCATGAGTTCTCACAGATGACGTCACGTATTTGTAATTCGTGTATTTTGAACGAATAACGATATCATTACCATTATACTCGCTGCTCTTCTACGTTATAAACGACATCTTCTCCTGAAGTTATAAAGTTCTAGGTCCAGCAGCTCAAGAGGACATGCATGCCAAAGACCGGTAGTGACGTAACGTAGGGTATGCTGACGCTAAGAAAAATTTGATTATAATGAATAAAGCGAGGTATCCGTGTTTAAATGAGAGTCATTGTATAAACTTGATTTCTTAAGTAATGTTAATCTATTTTGGCCTTTTGACCTCTATTGTTACCTTGACCGTTGAACTTGACTTTATATATATATATATATATATATATATATATATATATATATATATATACACATCTATATAAACAGTCAACATGTATTTGAATAATATTTCAATGTATAAAGTTCGATAAATAAATAAATAAATAAATAAAGCGAGGTATCCGTGTTTAAATGAGTCATTGTATAAACTTGATTTCTTAAGTAATGTCAATCTATATTTTGGCCTTTTGACCTCTATTGAGACCTTGACCGTAGAACTTGACTTTATATATATATATATATATATATATATATATATATATATATATGTATACATATATATAAACAGTCAACATGTATTTGAATAATATTTCAATGTATTAAGTTCGAACAGAAAAATATACTACAGGGATGATAAATGCGACCTTTCTATCTGAAATTTGAAAAGAATATTTTTTCATCTACACAAACACAAAAATTCAATCGACATTTTATACACAGGTCTTTTATTATGTCGAATAACCACACTGACTGAATTTTGGATGTGCCCTTTTCACAGGGGCCACATAATATGTATCAATGGAAGCAATTTTTAAATAATAGTTTTTGGTTTAGGTAACCGTTTCCGTGTGTATGCTTGCTTAACTAAGAACTATTTAATTATGCCGAATTCCATTCCGGTTACATACTTCGTGACAAGGGGCTTACGTAAGATAATCCTTAGCGTCAACCATGCACGGTGTTCCTGTGTCCTGTGTGTGTCATCCCAATTGCTGGGTTTTAACATCGAGGGGCCCCCGAAAGGCGCATTTGTGAATAAAACAAGACGGTTGTGCACATTCGCAACATAAAGCCTGTAAGACGCTAACCCTGCCTCGGGGCCTACATTGATCTCCCGGCTTTGAGCCCTGTTTCATTTTCGCTATCTCAAAATACTTGCAGATTATTCGAAAGATCGGATATCGTTTAAAATATCAGTCTGTGAATGTATACACAACCTTTTTTTTATTCATAATGTCAACCTTTGTCATTTTTCGCGAGAGTTCCATTTTTCGATACTAAGTGGAATAAGTGCTCTTTCGCGTCCAGCGGTAAAAGCAGTAATGCAAATGAGTTTACACGGCCCTTGTCTTTTTGGCCAATAGGTAGCGTAAGTCTCGTTTAATCTCTACTGAAAGAAGGTTGAAAAGGCCTGTTCCGAAAAAGCCGTGCCTTGGTAGCTGTGGTTACGAACATTGGAACTTGTGTACCGTTCTTTGCGTGTCAGAACTACCGCTTTGCGCGAAAGAAATGTGGTATTGTTCTTGATTTTTTCACCCGAAATGTTGATAAGAGGAAATGTGGGGATACGTTTTCAGTTTAAATTATACTTTAATATTGTTTTATTGTTAATATATCAGTGGGGGGGGGGGGGGGGGGTGGATGTTTGTACGATATTAGGGGAAATAATTTAATTGACAACAGAATATTTATAAATCCCGTATTTTTATAGTAATTTACGAAAAGAAATTCAGTGTATTTAATAAATGTATCAAAAACTATAATAAAATAGTAATAAACAGTTTTTGTATCTTAATTGAAAATTCAGCCAGCGGTAACAATTATATATATAAAGTCGACCACCAGCTGCCGTTAAGATACCGTATATCCTCTGACCATGTGATTTTTTTATCGTTGGAATCATGAATTCGATGATTATCTTGATCCACGAAAACCACGAAAATAAAATCCCAACTAATATTTCTGAATCTACAGTATTTCAAAACAACAAATACGCAGAGTGTGTTACTATTGGAATATGAAATATTCCTTTTCTTTTCAACATGCACGCAAAATATTAAAACTTTGAACCTCAGGAAATATTATACGATCGATTTATTCTTTTTAATATAAACCATTGATATGGAAACAATAAATACCTGTTAATGTTTACAATACTCTTAATCTTTCGTCTGTGTTTAATAGTGCGTCTTATTTTCATTTCCCCCTTTGCAAATATCGCGAATTTGAAAACCTCGCGAACATAGAGCCAATCAAAGTATATTTCACAAACCAGACAGGCGTGGCTAAAAATAGCTGTAACTGTGGGAGGTCCGGGCTAATCGTGAACGACTTGACCATCTGGCTGTGAGGAGTCTGACAGTAAGAACGTTAATTGACTTGCCACAAGGGGGTCAAGGTCGTTGTGAGTAGTGATGCAGATACCTTGCTTGATTTTAACACCTGAGTACACCATCGAGGGGGTTCGGTTGCATGTTTGACAGACTGGGCAATAATCTTGCGGGAGAGGTGATCAGTGCTTTACAGTAACATGCTGGCGGACCCGGATTATATATCTCATGTTTCAAATTTATATAGTGAAACCCCGCCTAGCGACCAACCCACAATTGCGACCACCCCACAATTACGACAGCTTTTCTTGGTCGAGAATATTTGATCCAGGTAACTTAGAATTTCTCAAATACGACAACCCAAAATTACGACCACTTTGGTTAGTCCCTAAGATGGTCGTAAGTTTGTAGTGGGGTTCCATCCTTATGTGAAAAGAAAATGGAATTACATCAATACTGCTACAAGACCGGAGAATTCAATTATAATAATTTAAGCTTTAGTTTTTGTTAATCAAAATACAATTAGCTAATTACACAACCGAAATCTAAATGGCGCGTCTCATCAATCATTGCACTGATCATCGTAGACACAATACCTCAATATATATATATATAAAAAATAGTCCCTTGCCCTTTTAGTGCCTCCGCCGGGAGGGTATGCCTATATATCCGTCTGAGTTTTGTGTTTGTTCACAACACAAATCACACAATCTTGAACGGAATCTCGTGAAATTTTGGAGCATTTAGGGAATGGACCAATGAATAGTCGATTAGGGTTTGGCGTGGATCTGGCACATGATTTGGATTCAGGAACGCCAGCGTGGGAAATTCACTAATGCAAAGTCAGTTATGGATAAATGGACCTGCAAATATGTGACGAATATGAGAACACAAAAACGGTTTTGGGAGCATCCCAGAATAGGGAACCTCCACGTGCTTGCATTCCGTAGAATGCACATTACTAGTAAACTAATGCAGTTATCCCTTTTATGCTATTATCTAAATATATTATATTACACTACTTATACAAACGCCAAACCTTCTTTAACTAGGTGTAAGTACCAGCTCTCTTAATGTTAACACTTAACAGAGAAACCAAATCTACAAAAATGGCCACACGTACACTGACCCTAGCAAGTGAGATTATGTTTCAATCCAGGTTTGCCTTTTTGTCTGTCTGTTTATAATATCTAGGCAATATACGATGAAAAATGATGGCGTTCAATACATTTTTGTGGTACGATGAATAAGAAAATGAGCTGATTACCTTTTTGAGCTCATCTACATCAAGCGTGGTGATTCAGTTCACACTGAAAACAAAGAATGATTTATTTTGTCTGTTTGTAAGTCAAATTCCAGGCTGTTTTACATCCGATGGTGACACCTAGAGCAATGTAATATATGATTTTTTTAATACAGTAGAACTTGTGTAATAAGACCGCCCGTGGGACCGGCTAAAAGTGGTCCTAATTCACAGATGGTCTTATTAGACGGGTCAATAATTAAAATGTGAATGTTTCGGGTCACTCACGGGTGGTCGTAAAAGACAGGTGGTCTTATTCAGAAACATCCCCCCTTCCCCTCTCTCTCGCTCTCTGTCTGTCTGTCTCTTTAACTCTCCCTCTCTCTATATATATAATAATAATAATAATAATAATAATAATAATAATAAAAATAATAATAATAATAATAATAATAATAATGACAATTAAAATAATAATAAAATAAAAATAATAATAATAATAACATATAACAAATAACACAAAATAATAATAATAATACCTGTTATAATAATAAAAATAGAAATTTAATGGAATATTGTATACTCGGTATATACCTGAGATTAGCGGAGATATGCGCTTTGTGAGGTCATGTAAAGTTTCATACAAAAGTAGGCCAGATGTTGACTGAACGAGACGGACGGCGAACCGCTCCTTCAGCGGAGCCGGTAATTATAGCAAATGGCAAATACAATGAGATTTATACTACAGCAGCATTTAACACGCAACCATTAGTTTCGAGGGCACTTCAGTAAATGGTGGAAATGACATTAGAACATTGAAGGTTACAACTATTAAGTAGGTGTTTTTGGCATTGGATATTCAAACCTACCTCACTGCCTGATGTTCCTGATTTAAAGACTGACTCAGGTACTTTACAGGTGGGAGATAACAGAAGAAACAGGAGACCACAGAGCCGGCAATTATTCTAGCAATACTTATCATAAAAAAAACTTGATTTCCTCACTGTAAGTGAATGTCAGACAGAAATGTACTGCGGTCTCATAGAACGAGCTCATGGATTATCATTTTCCTTCACCATTTCTCGGCTCATGTAAACTGTAACCAGGGAATTAACCAAATACTACCAGAAAACCCTCAGTGAGCCCACACCACCGCCAGCCCAGGATTTTTATCCTTATAACTTCCAAGATTTAACCAAAGTTCAATTGTTCATGACCTATTCACCTTAAATAACACCGACAGGTGTCAGCTCATGTTAATCGGCCATGCTTTTTAGACAAGGTTTGAAAGGCGCCATCTAGACTAGACCATTAAGCTCAACCTTCAATGTTTGCAATATGTTAAACTAATATTCAAATAATTTGAACGAGAGACTATATTAAATAGTGGTCTGAGGATAAACCTCTTTTAACAATTCATTTTCACACAAAACCCCAAGGCATGATAAAGAATTTAAACTACTTGCGGTATACACCCGGGTTTTAGTGTGTACGCAAAATGGCGGCCCTCATGAGCGGTTTCGATATTTTTGCAAGGTGAGGATTCGATAAAAGACAATTACTCTAAAGACGCTATGAAGATGGTTATCGAATAAGTGTGGCCAATAGACGAGTAAGACCCATTGCAAGTAGAACCCGGAGGAACGTTGTGGTCATGCATGACCGCGCAAATTATAGTATGATTTCGTTATTTTAATTGAATTTTGTTAATACAACATATGTTATAGGGGCCATGAACGCCACCGAGGTAAATGTGATTAGCATCATGCATTTATGTTCATCATCATTTCGAAGAGAGTGCCACCTGCACGCAGGAGCCGGATTCTTTGATAGAAAAAAAAAATGATTCGCATCCGCATGAAAATCCATCTAAAATTTAGACTTTCGTATGTACAACCTTAACACAAACATACTCTTATAGCTAACATATAGACCACCAAAGGACCGGAGAAACAGAGGAATGTATAATTGTACAAATAAAGGCTATTAAGGAACACTACTTTAGTCTAAGTACCAGAGAACGCGGACGATAATCGTGACGTCATCCAGGAAATCTCCTTAGATAAGTTTATGAAAGGAAGCTTTCTGGGAAGAATCTCTAACGATTGTGGAAATGACTGCGGGGAAGCCAGTTTCTGGAATCTCCGGTTTCCTCAAGACGATAATCAAGATGATAATGACGGATCAAGTAAGATGCGTATTATCCGGGGTATTATGGGATAGATATCCTGCATGGTCGGACATTATCCTCGTGATGGCTATCGACATCTTTATAATCGGACGCTAACAGCGGTGGTACCTCGTTATCAATCTTGCTTTGCATATAACACATATTTTCCCGTTCTGTCTGTTCGGGAGATATTCTAATCTCTTCTATCAAGGCACACAGAAGGACCGTTGGAATGACGCATAGTTCTTTAAAATCACAACTTCAAAACTAGATGACGAAGCGTCACCGAGAAAGAAAACAAATACCGACAGACAACCTGTAAAGTGCACATATTACCACCGTCCTCTTGAAATATATATGGATGTATACAAACTTATATATATATTTATATATATATATATATATATATAGAGAGAGAGAGAGAGAGAGAGAGAGAGAGAGAGAGAGAGAGAGAGAGAAAGAGAGAGAGAGAGAGAAAGAGAGAGAGAGAGAGAGACTAAGGGAGAGCGGGAAAGAGACCAAGAAAATAATATATTCAATTAATTTTATTACTTAAAAATATTACAAGTTCAAATAAACATACAATACAAAGGACTGTGTTTAACAAGCAAGACGGATGACCTCGACAGATTCATGACATCCCAAAGGTGGTCATGGCAAACATTTGACAACCCTTTTGATAGATATTACGACAACCTAAATAGTTGTTTTAGGTACAATAATTTGACAACCATAAAGTTGTCGATTTGACAACACTATATGTTCAGTATACTTCCTAGATTTAACCAAAAGCTTTAAAAATTCCCAGTCAACACAAGTCAAATGAGGTCAAAAGCACTTCCTGTTGCCAATATGTGGCAGTTATGTTCTACATAAGATACTTATACAATGCTACAAATGTTTTAATGTTACAATGTCTACAGAACTGATAACACATTTCCCCGTTATCCAGAAAATACGATCGTATTGTGTAAAAACACCTTTTATCTCTATATGGGGAGGTGACGAAACAGTCGACCCATCATAAGTTATAACACGCTTCGTCGATAAAGGCGGCTAGCGTCCATGTAGCCGCCTGCAGCGACGTCTTGCACCGTCAACGGACGACTGTTTCGCCGCCTCTCCATATGTAGAGATAAATGGTGTTTGACGACGATACGATCGTATTTTCCTGAAAAGGCACTTTTATTTTCAGTTTCACGGATGGGGCCATAACCTCCATGACGGAAGCAGTAAAAATTTATATGTGGCGGCGACAATGCTTTGTGTACTGGTCCCGTTTTTAAGGGTAATGGACCTAATTTAACAGGGAATGTATGCAATTAGCCTATCATAACAGAAAAATGAGATACTCGAGTTACTGAGGGGATTTCTCCCTTTTATAGACACAGATCATACTGAGCTTAAAATCCCACCTAAGTGCATACATGGGGTACTGACTATTAAATATATTCTCCGATATATCTAACATTTTCAAAGTCACCTTTGGTGGCTAGAGTATATGCAAATTGGTGGTGGGGAAGGAAAGACGAAAAGACGGACAACAAGGAAGGACAACTGATGAAATCCTGAAAGTCAGTCCGTCAGGAAAAGAAAGGGGGAGAAAGAGAAAAGGGGCACTGCCCGCTGAAATAGCTCCGTGAGAGTGAAAGTAAGAGGAAAGGGACACTAGAATAGCCGTGTGAGCCATGTTAATGAACCACTTTGCAAGCATGCCAAGTTGGATGATCTAACATTTCCTGATAAATCACGGGCCGTGGATCAAATTAGGGTTATCAATGGACGCCACTTAGCAGCATAAAACATTTCGTGCCTGACTTACCCCAGAGCCTGCGTCCCCGGCATCCGGGTATAATCTGGTCCAATCTCTTCAAACCTGACGTCAACATTGACAATGACGGAGTGTGCCCGACGGAAGTGCCCATGTTTGACCTACTTCCTTCAAGGTATGATTCAAAGTCTTCTTTATAGATAGAAGATTCAATGATTAAAATACGAAGCTCATTGTGGGAGTAATCATAGCAATATATTTTAAAAGAATATTTCCTAATAATAACATACTCTGGCAAATGTAATATTTATAAGCTTAAACTTCAACGTTTTTACCAGATGTTGACATCCCTAAAGTAAATTGTGGCATGATTTGTTCATTGCACGGCATATGTAGTAAATGAATAAATGTACAAAACGTTGGTAGGAATTCAGTATGCTTCACTGCAGATAACATTTAGAGCCTAAGTTAATACGAAATGTTTATATTTACTGTAACAGTAGATCTTTTAGGTAATCAACGCACAGCAATGAGCGTTTTGTGCTTTAATGGAATGAATCTTTAGAGCTCAATAAGCTTATACATTGTATTTAGATTGGAGTTTAGGTTGTAGTTGGAATTTCTTGTATTGGTATGATACGATTCATGATATATATATACTTATATATATATGTATATTATAAAAAATATATATAAAATATATGTATTTTTATGCTACATAACATATTTTCCATCTGTTATTTGTACTGTATATGTTATGTAAATCTGGGTACATACATATTTTCCATATGTTATTCACTTCGAAGGAGCGTGGTGGCGAAATGGTAAAGGGCGCTGCACTTGTGACCGTAAGGTTGTGGGTTCGCGTCACGATCTTACCGCCGTATGCGCTAAGACTCCTATAGGTAAGGTCTTTACCACAAGGGTGTGCTCTCTCGACCCAGGAGTGCATGGGTCGTGGGAGGAAGGCAGATGTAGATCGAATAACCTTCCAGTGCCTGCATGATATGACTGCTCGGGCTGTATGCTCCCAAGAGAGCTGAGAATAGCTACAAGAACGGACAAGCCCGAAAGACCAGGAAGGCAAAGCGTAAAGTCGGATGAGACTGACGGTGATATCATACCATAAACCCCACACCTTTACTTCTGTTGTGAGTCAGAGAAAAGCACTATGTTGTATATATATATAGTCTCTGTCTCACATACATACCTAAATTGAAGTTCAAATCAGCGGTGGTTAATTTGTCATTTACAACCAAAAAGTAATAACACTGGTTGTTATCCTCGACCACTCCGCTAAGGGAGGTTTCTGTAAAGCATTAATGACCATTTATATACAGCGAACCTGTGTAAAAAAGACCACCCATAGGACTTTCAAAAAGTCGTCTTAATTCACAGGTGGTCTTAATAAACAGGAGAGTTATAACCATTGAGTTGGTTCAGTCAGGTGTTTCAGGCAGGTTCAACTAAATATATATATATATATATATATATATATATATATATATATATATATATATTGTATGGAACTATTCTTGCCGCAGAAATCGTGGTACCGATAAAGACAAATAAAACCATTCAATAGAGTCATCCTTTAGAAATAATTAGAACGTAGCCGCATAATTAAAATTGCTGATCGCTTTATAGAATTGCCCGTATAATCAGCCTTTCCACTCTATTGCGAAATTATATCTTTTTAGAAACCAATTCACGCTGGCTCATAATTTTCACAGATGTAAGTACCCGTGTAATATTAGATAATGCGAGAGATGAAAGCTAACAAAATGCCCGTGGCGAGGTCAAGGCATCAATTGCCAACTGTCCCGGCGTCTACTTTGCTATATTGATCGTTGAATCATGCAGTGTCAAGTATGTCACAGCTCGACCGTCTGACCGGACGAGGGAACTGAAGAGAGGATTCAATAAAAGGAACTATTTCCCTTACTAAATGAGCAGGATGCTTACATTAATACTTATTACTAGTACTAATACCCAGTGCCTATTGGTAGGGATTGCACTGACTATTTCCACAGTTTATTCTATTTGCTTTGAGTTCAGGTAAGTCAGGCCTCAAGGCCGTTCAAGCTCAGAACAAGCCGTCCAGCACACTCCCCCGATAAGGAGGCAATGCTTAATACTGACCAGAATAATCAAAGCTGAATAGGGCTAATTTCCCAAATGTTGTAAAACTTTGTCCTTTTAGTTGGTCTGTCTTGCATACCTAAACATGGTATATAGCACCTTAAAATGTTTACAACTAAACTATAGTATCAACTTCATATATATATTTTTTTTCCAAATAATTTATTAAACCTTAAAATATTTTGGTTACCTTAGATCTAGAGTAAAATCCAACAAAGACCGCCCCTATGAGAAAACATCCCCGGTATGACAAAATTGTGCTAGAAATCGTCCGATTTGTACCAAGAGACCGAGAGATTCGGGCCGCTTGTGGTATCACACTATACGATTTTATATTCAGGTGGGCACATAATTGGCCTCTGGGAATTAGGCGATTGAATACAGTGAGCAACTGACTGGCTTTAAGTCGTTTGCGTATCATGTCGGTATTTGTCATTCGTCGTTTGAATATATAATCCCGATAATGCAATCGGTCAGTAGCAAAATTCTAAATTGAACAGACAAAGAGATTATGTTGTTACCCGTTTTTGTTCGTCAAAATGGACTTTTAAAAGGAATAACATAGAAACACATATTATTGAATCAATCTCAACGAAATTTTGTTGAAGGGTGAACATAGCCAATGGAATATCCTGTCATTTTTAATTTTTTTATGAATCCGGATGAACTTTCGGTTCCAGTAGTATGATATGTTTTGCGTTTTTAACAGCTTAACCACAGGCCCATGAAATCACAATTACTGTTTCTATAGCCGATCGATAAGAGCGCCGCTGATTGGTCGGCTATGGTAAACAATCCCATGGTGGTGCCCGGAAGCCGCTCGAGATCGAGGAAGACAGCTGAAGAGTGTCCGCTGTACCTGATTAAACAGCTAATTATACGCGGTTAGAAACCGTAACGCGGAACCATTTGGTTCAATCTATGTGAATGCAAGAGATAAGTTCGTGCCACGCTGTCTGTAGGTTGGAAACGGATAGTTTATACAGCAGGTCGCTCGAGGTCCTCCGTCAGTCGTTTCATACCTTGAGTCTTTATTTTACTATGGGTAATATGAGGCTATATAGGGGCTATTTAGACATGTTTTATCGTGATTTCAAGGGCCTGTGGCTAAACACTACATGCAGATGGCCACCTGATTAATATGTAAACACTTTTAACACGTGTCTTCAATTTGCGGAGGTGTGCGCTTTAGATGGCGGAAGCCCTCCGTCAGTGGTCCCGCCCTGTCAGGGTAGTTTACCGGTGTAACCGGGTTATATGCTTGCTATATATAACCCCAGCTTAAACTGGTCATGGCTGGGGGTTACCACAACCCCTATGGGGCAGCGACGCTTGTCAAAATACAGCTGGAGGCAAGCTGTCAGAGAACCGACTGGCCACCAGGTGAACGGCCGAGGGACGCCAGCATAAAACAGAAATCACATTATTCAGTTCTCTCAACCCTAAACACTCAGTCCCTTTCCCTGTTCTTATAAACTGGACAAGCTGCCTCTGCCAGTTTCATATGTATTTGGCGCAAGTACATCTGTCTGTACTGATGAATAGAGCTATAGTACAGTACTGTTTATCGTGTACGACGTCTTCGCTAGATAGCGTTATGTACATAACTATACACTTAAAAAATGTAAGTTTTTATATTTTATTGTTACCGTCATGAGAGTATCCGTTCATGTGTTTTTGTGACGGTTCACAACATAACTCACGCAATCATAAATAGAATCTCATGAAATTTGCAGGGCATTTCCAAAACGGCCCAATGAAGAATCTGTAAGATTTTGGTGTGGATCCGGCACATGATCCAGATCCAGGGATAACATCAAGGAATATTCACAAATGTAGTCAAGCAAGAATGAGCCTGGGAATACTGACATGATTGGCTGAGGCCTGCATTGAGCAGAATGCAGATTTCTATTCGATATAACTTAATAATCAACAATATAGGAAACAAAAAAAAAAAACCAACAGATTTGTTTGTTTGTTCCAACAATATATAATATAAAAATATTTTACTTTCAAATAACTGTTTGGAAAGGATCGGCTATACGCCAAGGAAGGCGTATTTAAACTCCAGGGCGGATCAGCAACGATTTCGGATAGATTGAGCGTTGGCAGAGGTTTGCGCTCTGTGACAGCTTTCTAAATAATACATGAAATTATATAAAGCTTTACGAAAAAAAGGATATTATATCGTTTTTCAGCCTCATTATTTGTTTTCGAAAAAGTACGCTTAATTACTATTTCCGTTACTGTGAATTATATATTAACATATTGCCAACACATAACACAATAACAGCAAACGATTATTTGCCACCTGCATGATCTTATGCATATTCATGAAGTGTATAAGCATCTTATTAATATGATTACCATAAATGTGTACGCACGCGGGGTTTATATAGAGTATTTGCATGCAGTGTATGGAGTTGTTCTGTCGTTAACCGTATTCGCCAGCAATAATGTAATTATACAAACCAGGCCTTGCATGATATATGAGAATTATTGTAACGATAACTGAAGTATCATACAATTAATCACTTATGTTGTGGCTTTATTGAAAATGCAGGCCCGGCGTTCATTGACCTAATGATGTAGTCTTAAGTTGGCCGCTTATTTATAGGAAACGTAAATCTTTAGACAGCACTTGCAGAAGAGCAAATCCCTCCGCCATCGACAAATAGTGTTCTTTTTTTATCCTGATAAGTTTACAATTCTTCTGAAAACTGTGCCACCAGATGTCACTGCATGTAGCAGTTCGTTCCTAGGAAAACAATGTACAAACCATCAAATGATCCTGCACGTCTTTGATACTAATATATTTATATAGATAACTTGGATATTGTAACCAAACTTTCCTTTCCTGAAAGCACGTGATTCAATAATATGCTAGAACCATCTGCTAATGACAAACGTTTGAGTGGATGTCACTGTACATGGCAGCTCTTTGCCTGGAGAAAGATGTACAAACAGACAAAAGTGATTCTGTGCACCCAAAAAAATCATCTGGATCAATTACTATAACCACTGCTACTACCACTACTGCTGCTGCTTCTACTACTATTACTACTTCTACGACCGCTACCACTCCTAGTTTTGTATAATATAAATAGTACTTTTTCTCCTACTACTACGAATCATCATCATTATTATCATCAACGGTGTCGATGTTCGGGTTTCAACAGCTGATTGTAAAGTAGCAGAAACAGCTGGCATTAGGTATATGCCACAATTTACCGAAATTTGGAACAGCTACATCAACATACTGCTTAACAAGATAGGTTGTAGGAGGGTTAAGTTCACAGTGATTAACAGCTGGTCAGCGCTGAGGAATTTGAAGGATCTCCTTCCTGGATGTAATTCGAATTATCTGATTTTATCCAATGTTTGTTGCGGAATGCACGATTGTGTTGTGACCCTGACTTGTACACTGTGGCCGTGTAATGGTGAAATAGTAGAAGGCACCGAAAAACTCCAAAAGTGCTAAATTTACACATCAAAATACACTCAGTCCTGTCTTTGTTAGTAAATGGGTCTTTCTGGCAACGTGACCACATTCTTACCTTAATATTTTCATGAAACATTATCCTCGTGATTTAACAACAACAAACGTTAGGAACTTGTTGAGAGCGGACGTTGATCGACTGGCAACCTGCACCGTGCCCTATTAACGCCCACTTTTTCCAGGCGCAACAGCGATACTATCGGAGCGGGGGTCCCAGTCCAAATCCCGTCGCAAAGGACTGTGGGACACTCAATACAATCATGGCGACTTCTTCTGTATGTAAACATAAGGTCTCTTGTAAATTATGGATGTGTAGGGCAACTGAGCATTACATTGGTGCTACAACCTTTCATTAATTTTATAAAATATCAAAAGACAACGAAAAGGTAATTATTTTATATTGACATCGGATACAAAGTCACTTATACGATTCCAAAGGGTCCCCCTATTTGGAACCAAATACGGTTTACACAGAAGGGCGCCGCACTCAGTACGCTGATGGAGAGGAGCAGAGCGACTGGGAATAATGCGTCTTGGGACGAGACAAAGCAAGAGTGATCTCAGACATTTTTCTGTGGCCTAAGGGTAGAACACAGGGCTCAAAGCCGTGATATGTTGAGGTGGAATCTCTGCCAATGAGCGGTGAGATTTGTCACGATCGGGACCCACCAAGGGGGAGTTAGAGCTCTGCAGGCTTTATTGTAAGACCGTGCCGCACGGCCGTGCATGTCTCACTCACAAAAAAGTGCGTCTTTCGGGGGTTCCTCTTTGGTATGACCCAGCCATCGGGACGTTTACACACCCAGGGTCCACAGGTGCAGTAGTCACCGAGCTTAGTTAAGACCATGATATGAAAATGAGATCAGATGTTCATACTTAGTTAAGCTAACATTAAAAAGGTGACCTTCGCTTCTTCTACAGGTAGTGTACAGCAAAGGATTGAACCTACGTTAGCTGCAAAGAGTTTGCCAGTTATTTGTGTTGGAACCTTTTACTGATATGCTAATGTCTATGTGGATATAACTAGGAATTGCTGCTTACTGGTTATCAGTTCATCTAGTGTTATCACTGCACCAAGCAAAGTCGTGTAAGAGGAATCGTTAGCTTCAACGGGCCAGACAAAAAGCAATACAGCCTGACAGATACACACACGAGACGTATATGCTTGGGTGTGTCTCTCGTTGGCATCAACGATTTAATCATTGTTTAGATGTCCCTGCAAATTACTAATAACAAACGTGTGATTGTGTGTGTGTGTATATATATATACACAGGATATATATATATATATATATATATATATATAATTTACCATCATAAATGTACAGTTAGCCTAGAATTAATATAATTAGTTCATCATCTTATAATGATGATGATTGCTATGAAGGATGATGTTATGATGGCAATAATGTTAATAATGATGATGATGATGACATACCTATTATTCATAATGGTCCAGGCGGCAATAAGATGCGCGCATAGGTATAAACGTGTTTACTGCCATATGCACACTTGACACTGATTATTTCGCACGATGATGACGACGATGTTGCTTATGATATAATAACATCTATGATGATGATGATGATGATGATGATGACTATGATGATATTGATGATGTTGATTATAATGATAATATACCTGGCGATCCAGACAGCAATAAGATGCACGCTTGGTAAGCACGTGTTACTGTCATAAATGTACTTGACATTGACAAACAGACCGCTTTACCGATATATATGGCTACACGGAATTATTATTAAGTTCCAGCATCTATTTGATAACAGTGTGGCGTATACTATAAATGCAAAAAGTGTGCAAATGAAGAGACTTACCTGATGTCGCTCCTGTATCCGTATTGAGCATCCTAAGTGCTAGATGACTGAGTTGCAGATGTACGGACGTTGCACCCTATAGAGCAAACACCTTGCGTATCTTAATATGTTACGTGTGTACGCATGAACGACTAAGCACCTCGCTCACTCAGCTAGGCGGGCGGCCGGCTTGTGTCTTGTAGCTGATTTAGTGTATAATCCGCACTGGACCATATGACGTGAAAAACAGACTCGCTATTTTTTTCTGCAGCGTTTTCCAAGCTTGTTGACATGTTATTTGGCATCTGTTGATGGTTTAACATAAAGACTTTGCCATATATATTTATTAATCATCGAGCTGTCAAGGGTTCTATAAATACCGGACGTATAATTGCATAATAACTTAAGCGATGACACAAGCTCTTTTCATTCATGTTCTGTTATAAATGGGGATATATTTTAGTTTTATTTTATAGCGCGCAATTCAGTATTGATTCCACCTGTGATACTAATTCAATAGCTTATTCTATAAAATAATGTAATTTTCAGATCATGTACGCTATTTATATTAATATATTTCAACAAAAATATCAATTTAGCTCAAAAGATTTTATAACTAATATTATAATCGTACATACATTCAGTAAAATATATTAGATATATCAGTACGAGAAATACGTCAAGTTTATTGGAGAAAAAATATATAATACTAATAATAAATGTAACGTGAATAATGGTGTATGGACAAACACATAAATAACATTATCAAGTTATTTTTATCATTACCACACGTTTGTAGTTTAAGATCAAAATGTTTACAATGTAATACATATATCTGCCAAACAAATGAAACAAAGTCGTTACACTTCTTGTATACAATTACCTGGTAATTGGCTGCGAGGTTTTTTAATACATGTGTTTATTAACCCCATTAGGACACGTGCTTAGTACCGCAGGAGTGCTCAAGGCGTTCATTTAGAGGTGTTGGCAAGCGCTTAGTTATATGGTAAAAAAATGTATGAACTCCAAGGGATATGGCGTCAACCTGTCGAAACCTGCGCTATATGAAATCACTCAATCGCGAACAACGAAATTTACTACGGCTAGTTTTAACGTATTACGCTTAAAAATGTGATATAAATGCTTTAAATTATCATAACTGATTGCTGCCTCCGCCAGGGGGTACACGTTCATTTCCGTTCGTTTTTTGTGTTTCATTGTGTATGTTTGTTTACATCATAACTCGGGCAATTATGAACGGAATAACATAAAAACTTTCAGTTCACCTCTAGAATAGACCAATGAAGTAACGATACGATTTTTGTAGAGGTCCGGCACAAGATCTGCATCCAGAGAAATATTTTCAGGAATATTCACGAATTCGCAGTCAGGAAATTGGCTCAATAAGTGAATGCAAACACAGTCCATCGTTGTGCGTCATGCAGGTGTCCTGGCCTTCTGTCCAGGTCACGGTAGAGTGCCCATACGGTACTGAGGGTGTCCAGTGGTTATCAGCAAAACGGCTTGTGTACACCGGGAATTATTTGAACTTCAACACCGGGATTCCAATATTCGCAGAGCGTTTTTGGAAAGTATGCTCTCAGTTCTGAGATGAGCGGCCGTCTGCATCCCAATATAGGGACTCCCAGCCATGGTGGAGGCTTGCATTTCTTGGAATGCAGATTTCGAAAAATAATGAAGTCCTATGCTCTAACCATGGATTTCCTCTTCTAATGATGATAGTGACTACGATGATAATGAGATGCAGGAGAACTGCGTTAGAGTTCTTTATCCATATATGTATAACGCATGACGGCTAAAGATAAAGAAATATGTGAAATTGTGGGGCACCCTGTTCATTATGACTATGTTGACTATTAACAACGATGTTGATGATGTTGATGATGATGATGATGATGATGACTACGATTCCTTACAGAATATAGAACGATTAGTGATAACTGTTCATCTTGCTGCAGAAGAACCATCGTATTTAGCACTATTTAAATCACTTGGAGCAGTTTGAAAGCTTTTAAGAGCACGAGAGCCATTAACCCTACCACGTGACCTCCATTAGTTGTCACATGACCCACGACCACCTACTGCACATACCCTAAAGGAGGGCTAGCCACCATAGCAAGCTCATATTCCCAATTATCCTACGCTTGGCTAAACAACCTAAGATAAATTCTGTGCACAATTTGTTGTCCCATAATAATCTAAGTGTTTAAAAAGAGCAATTGGTCCGGTATCACTGCTTATTATATTAAGGCTAATTTAGATAATGGCGTTTGCCATAAATACACAAGTATTTACCGCAAAGCATCCCCTGGTTCACTTTTACCAGATATTGTCCTGGTCTCATAATTTGCGCGACGATGTAGAATTGATAATTGGAAGTTAGATTTTACTTTGATTATTTAGACATGATCACTTTTTTCATAGTTATCACTGTCTGGTTTATTTTAATATATCCCCATTCATTTGATTATTGTTAGCGTTCTCAGATTATTAAAACGTATAACTGGTATGAAACATATATGGCCATTGTGATATACTTATGACCAAAACTGTTTGTCATTTGGTGGTGGAGGTCAGGTGAGGATAAAGGATTTTAGAAAAAATGGTCGTCAACATCCTGGCACAGATCAAAAAGTGTACCAGTGTAGAGACTTCAGGTTATCCCCATTTTAAGTTATCCCCCGGTAATCTGAAATCACATTCAGATTAAACCCATGGTTAAGATGGTCCTAATTTCAGGTTAACCCACTCTGTTCAGATTACCACCTCGCTTATTTAACTTAACGATAAATTCTTATGTTTTGAACTTATGATATATTATTTCAATTCACCACTTGAAATATACGAGATTAAAAGGATGGAAAAGAATTATGAAAAATAAAAATAACGTTGATTTACCCCCGGGGGTAATCTGAATTCGATTTACGATAACCCTCGGTAAGTATATTTTTTCCCCTGTTGTTTTTTTTTTTCGAAAAAAAAGGGGGGGGGGGGGTCCAGTGCGCCCCTTCTAAACCCGCCCTTAGTTATCATGCAGGAGATGAAGTTACAATACTTGCATATGCTGTGAACAGTGATGTAGTCGAGTCAACACAATCCGAGTCCAATTTATTTATTTATTTATTAATATATATTTATTCAGGGTGGCTGGTTCAGAATATACTGATCTTCCACAAGGCCCTGAGAGTAATTGAAATTTTAAACATTATCATATAGCATGACAGTAATATACAAGCAAACATGTATTAGTGTTTATTCACTTATTGGTATTCGTAAAGCATAAAATGTCAACATGCATGCATACCATGTTAAAGTGGTATAATAGATTTATTGTTATTATGTCAAGAGTTTAGAGAATATTGCTTAAGATCTTTTTTGAACTTATCTAAATTATTGACCCTTTGATGAGATTCGAATCCAACCCACCTTCATCAAGTCCGATTCATCGGTAACCTGAGCTCAAGTCCGAGTGCATTAAAATTTCCGTGATGAAATAAATTTCAAATGGAAATTTGAGATTACCTTAAGTTTTTTATGTTAACTTTCATGTGCTTTTAACTTAAATGTTTGATGTCATCCAGCTTATGGTTCAGAGCTAATGCCTGGTATATTTATTTTGTATATACAGTCTTTTTGTTAATATTTTACACACACACACACACACACACTTACATATATATATATATATATATATATATATATATATATATATATATATATATATAAATGACTTCATATTATGTGACAGAGTCTCCCTTCTATTGGACTCCTGGAGTCTTGACCTCCGAGTACGAGTCGGAGTACCGTAAATTCGATTCAATGTCCGAGACCAAGGGTGTGTTGCAATAAGGTGACTTAAGTCATGTAGGTGACTTAAGCCCAGGGGCATCTGTGTGTCACCATGGTAACCATTATGACGTCACAATTGTAACCATGGTATTTAGGCCCCCAACTGGGCTTAAGTCCAGTAAAATGTTATTGCAACAGGCCCCAGGTCCCTAAAAAGTCTGGACTCGGGTCCTCAATCAGTGAAAGAGAGTGTCAAGTGAAATGTAAAAATTTTGCAATAAATGTCGTTTGAAATATTAAAACTGCAAAGGTGTTTTTTTTTACTTTGTCGGTATCACGCCCCTATTGCTGTAAACAAGCTGATCACCATGAAATAATTACTACATGTAAACACCTACATATGACTGATTACTTTAACAGCAATAACCTAAGAGCAATCCCTCCAAACGTTGACTTATATCCCCATATATACGTACACAAATTATTTCTACCTTTAGCTAATTTGTCCCCATGCTAGTTTGTCCGACAGCAGTCAGACACAAGTGATATATTAGCCAAATGATGTTTACCCTTGTCAGGCATCTTGTTTTATCGTAAGGCCACTAATTTTTATATCACCATATATAAAACCGTAGTGTTAACTGCTGGGGACGTCTATATATAATGGTTCGCAGTATAAGTTTCGGCATAATACAATAATTATAGATGACAGGTGGTTTTTAAAATGGTAGAATTTATACTTCAAAAATTATATTTTGTTACAAGCGCTACTATGAGAAACTTGGTGTATAATGACACATTAAAGGGCTATTGTAACTAATTTGTAATTTAAGATGCCCGAATCTCCTTATATTTGATATGTGTACTACAACCGCTACCACTAATACTGAGTGGTAGTACTACTTTTACTACTACTACTACTACTTTTACTACTAGTACTACTACTGCTGCTGCTGCTACTACTACTACCCCTGGTACTACTACTACTACTACTACTACTACTACTACTACTACTTCTACTACCAATACTGCTACATTTACAAAAGTGTTATACTACTTTTACAACTACTAATACTGCTGATAATACTACAACTACTACTACTACTGCTACTACTACAACTAATACTTCTAATAATAAAACAACTACTTCTATAACTGTAATTGAATTACTACTACTACTACTACTATACTACTCCTATTACATCTATTACCTATAAAATAATAATAATAATAATAATAATAATAATAATAATAATAATAATAATGAAACTACTACAAACGCGGCTACAACTACTACTACTTCTACAACTACTGTTACTACTACTGCTACTACTGCTACTACTATTACTACGCCATCCACTACTACCACTACTAATGATTATCATGATAATAAATATTGCATAATAAATTGTAATATGAGGAAGTTATGATCCCCCTCCCCGCATATTAGAAGAGTAACTGACGCCCCTGGTACACACGAACACACACGCACAAACACACTGAATGTGCATCATATGCGGACGTGCAAAATATCAGCATCCCGTCTTTTAAATCTGCTTCAAATGTAAAACAGGATCTCATCTCTTGCTTGACTTATGACCCAAGGGGGATTTTCTACAGTTCTAACCCTGTCCATAATTAATTAGATTAAGGGATGTAATTTCATGGCCCAAAAAGAGTCCATGAAATACTGGTTTTGTGAAGGTCATGTGACCCATTAATGAAAGGGTATTACGCCTCCTGCAGTGGTGGGTATAATGTGATTAACAAATGAAGTATCGTATTATAAATTGATGGTTAATGAAAATTAAAAATCATTGATGACACGACCTGGAAATCTTCTAGAAACCCATTAGTCTAAAGGACTACATGTAGTTTTTGATGAATGTAATTTTTTCAATATCGAAATGGTTAAATATAATCAGACGGGGCAAAATCCTTGTATCGCTGATGATTATATTGATATCTGCATCCCGGCAAACTGTGGATATCATCAAAATGGCTTAAATAGTAGTCAACAAAAATAAATGAATAACGACAAATTGAAAATTCCGCAAGCCTGTAAATTGACGCATAATTACAAATAGGGCCCATAAAACAAATAATCCTTGGAAAATGGCACGCTTAATTTCTTCTCATATACTGGAGGGGAAAATAGCCGTGTGCTGTACAAGACGTAAATCGCCCAGCTCCAAAAATAACTACCGCACGAATCCTAATGATTTTATCCAGGAAAGTCTTCGTGATGCCCGGATGAGGGTAATGGCGTAAGATGAGGAATATACTGAAATTGATAATTTTACTTCCCATTTGTGACGAGATTATTCTCGAGATAAGGATGGCCTGAACTTCGTGGGAGTTTGTTGACTACTGTCATATTTCCGCATGAGGAACGACAGACAATTTAATGATTGTGTTTTCAATATTAGGTTCGCAATTCAACGCTTTATTTGAAGTTTGGAACTCTTAATAGAATGAAAGAATGTGTATCTATGGGTTTTCTGTATATCTTATACATAAAAAATATGTAAGCCATTGGAATTTGATAACATTGGTCTGGTCACACTAGAAACTATTACTGGAAGTCATTACAGTTCTGAACTTTGTGTCCGTTAATCATGTTTGTTTAATCAGAAAATAATTTGTCTTCCCTGCACATTCTTTTTTAAATACGTTTTCTTCTGTTTTTTTTTATGTACAATAATGAGATCGTTCTTAACAAGTGGGAAAATGTTTGTGGCATCCCCCACAGAAATTACAAAAAAGAAATGACGTCTATTTCAATGATACAAACGTTAACAAGGAAAAAATATATGCATCCCAGCATTTAGGATGTCGTAACTTATAATTAAGGAGTTGACAAAATATGACAAAATATATGACAAAATAATATTTGATGACTGTTGAACAATTTAACCTTTCGGTAATTACTCCTAAAATATGAGAATTCTCGCTATAACACTGTGGAAATTTGTTCGATATATATATTTGCTTGCCTTATGTTATATGTAATGAAGAAAATGTCAAATAAATTTTGAACTATTTGAATTAATGTTTAGGTATATAATTTTATTAAATGTTACTTTGATTCTATAAAATTGAATATTCATGATATTGTTCCCGGTACGAACAATTACGTCAAATACGTGAATAACACTTATTTTGTGTTATTCATAACCGACATGGCTGTGGGAAAAGTACTTTTCAATTAGATGTTTGTTTATAAGGTTAATATAGTTCAATATAGAGCGGAACCTGTCTGAAAGACCACCTGTCTAATAAGACCCTCTGTCTATTAAAAGTCTGAGTGAGCCGAACGCATGCACATTGGTTTCAACTTACCTGTCGAAAAAGAACACTTGTGAATAATTAAAAGGGTACTTTTGGCCAGTCTCGATGGTGGTCTGATAACACAGGTTTTAACACTTTTTTAACGAAAAAGTAAGGTTAATAAAGTGCATATAACGTAGCGTCCTTAAAATTTACTTCTTTTCCTTATCGCTTTTAATTCTGATTTTGATATGGTGTACTAATGGTAAAATTAACACAAATACAGAACCTAGAAATTAAAGATGATATCTTAATGCAATAATAGATGTACCGGAATTTACTTCTTCTGATCACAGTAGCTGTAGTTACAAGAACAGCATGATTTCTTGTTTCAACAGATGATGAATGATAAAAAGAAAGAGTAAGGCCATAACAAAAAAAAGTCGGGGTTCTCAGGCATTTTTTTCCCGAAATCAGCATTTTTTCACTTTTTTTGTATGTTTCGATAAAAATGTCATATGATCAGGGAAAAGCATGGTAATAACAGAATTATTTTGCTAAACAGGTAAAGCACTTTTCAACAAAAGAAATCTTATCAATATTGTATTATTTTATCTTCTTGGAAGAAATGTCCGAGCGGCTGGAGCTGAAAAATTATGTAGGTTTCTATTGAAAATCAAAATATAAACGTTTGATGCGAGGGGTTAAAATTGAGGCGCGCGGTACTTTAGAACCCTTCCCTTTTTGGCCTTATCCGTAAAGGACAGTGTAATTGCAACGGATAGCTTAATTACGGCCCGTGGTTCCCCATTACTCCAAGTGTCATCCTACGACTGGTCGTAAAGTTACAGTGAATCCCACGATAATTTACGGTAATATAAATGTTTAAACACATTAGGTTTCCCTGTGATGTTTACCTCGTTTTCAGTTCGGTCTGACCTTCGATGTAAATACATCGATGAATTTAGCAACGCAGGACATAGCCTATAATGCCGATAGGAATGTCCATGATTTGAAGCCCGCCGGTACTTCCAAAGCAAAAATCTCGATTGGACCTCAGAGATCCGCTCTTATGTAATGAATTAACGACTGTTTGGAGCTTGTGGATTCATAACCTAAATTTCAGAAGCTATACAATAATAACATATCACTCATTGTATGGTCAGCTTCAACCTCATTCAATATACTGTTAAATGATGCCATCAACAGGTTATGTATACACAATCCTTTGTGAAATCATAAGATACATCGATTTCTTGAATCCCTACAGAAAATACAACCATATCCATCAATAAAACTGTTGATATGTGTATATTTACCTATGTCTGCCCGTCCTTCTGTAATTTTTACTGGTTTCATTTTATTTTACTCATGTACAAGATATTTGGTCATGCGCGATATATTGGTCCATCAAAGGTTACGTCTGAACCAATATTAAAATCGGTGGACCTTACAATTAAGCGGCAGAAGTAACTAGATGTATGCAATGACCAAACCATCACAAGAAGTCCCCCACCCAGCCCGCATCTGAGCGATAATCGGGAAACAGACATGGAGTGTGCGACCTCTGGGAATAAGGTCAAGGTCAAAAATATATAACAGGTGCAAATTTGTAAGCTAGGACTAATACTTTGCCCAAATTTTGGCTTAAAAAAAAGGAACCACATAGAAATCTAGCGCAAATAGATAATGTTTAAAATTATTTTGAAATCGATGGTTTTGCATGCCGGGGGACCTCAATATGTCCAATAACACTACGTTTTTCAGACCAAAATATGGATATATAGAAATAAACTCATCAAACTTTATAAGCCCGCTCTTCCTATCGGAGGAGGCTTAACCGAGGATAAAATGATAAATATAATCTTCAAAAACGTGTACTACATATAAAATGGAGTTCATGCAACTTAAAGAACTAATTTAGATATTTGACGTCTATTAACCAGAGATTATCCTTTGAATCTAACAATAAAACTAAACAGGAAACGTCGATCACACTGCAAACAGGCTGTTCATTTTATTTATATTCACATGTTTATAACATGCGGGGGCCTGACAAAATAACCCAAACACATTTTAACAAGGCCATCTGGCGGCAAGTAAGGCGAACCAGCGTCTTGCTGAGGGCGTTTCATAACTAGTGACCTTTCAGTCTCCGCACATAAGCAACCTACCACAGTAAGTTTACATATTTTTTTGCAGTTTGTCAATACTACTGTTTGCACTTACGGCTTGCGGCTAAACAAACTCATACCCATGTCATTATGAACTTTTCCAAACAGGAATTACCTGGCGTTCATTAATCCAGAGTTAGCAAGAATTAAGAAATAACATAAATTCTATAGAAAATAAATATAAATAACTGGCTTTAATCAATTAAGAGTTTTGTCTGAAAGGTCACTTCAAAACCCTCATAAATATCTTTACCATAATGGTAACCCTTGGGTTCTTTCATCTTATAGAGAACTTTGGTTGAAACATATTCTGTCATTGCTTTCACGCCGATGTGAAAAATGTCGCAAAGGGCAGATATTTAGATTATCTAATCGTCTGGCGTTTGGTTTGGTCTCATTAGGTGGCTGGGTGCTTGACAGAAGGAATATGGGTTAATGTGTCTCAAAATGCTTTCAGGTATGTCTTTAATCCTTGGGATACCGTCTGTAATAGGAAATGTAACACACACAAACAGTCATAACTCAAGATACATTCTGTTATCACTGATGTAAGCCTCAATTGAACACACTTCGAAGTATAAATGGCGATGCCAGACGTTATTCAACCCAGACATTGGGTTCATAAATCATTAATCATATGTAATTAAGTAAAATTAAAGTAAACTCAAATGGTAGTTAAATGTTTTCTTTTCATATACTAATATGAGGGTGTGAATTTCTAAACTAATTTCATAAGCTTACCATGATTTTACGATGAAGCGGGCAGATGTGCCAATACTTCATTAAATGCTAATCCGTTGAATGAATGTCAGTTGTTTTGGATTTTGTTGGTCTAAATGAGAAAACCGTTAATTAATCATATCTAAGCTTTTCAGGGAATAGAAATACAAAGAATATAATGTCTTTTCCACTACCTGCCTCAGAATTCGATGTCGTGGAGAATTTCAAAATCTCTTTGATATTATGGCTTTCTTTATATATCTTTACAACGTGATTTTTACTTTCGTTTTAAGATTCCTACTTTGAGGGAATAAGGTCTTTAATTAAGTTACTGGTAAATGGGAACTCATGCAAATATTTTATGAAACTTATATTTTTGATAGCTTTCAATATTTCCACAAACAACATTTTTCTTAATTCAAACAAACCGAGACAATAAATAAACTAGATTAGACTAAAAAATATACCAGACAGATTTATACGACCAGATGGTTTAAAATACATGCGGAAACGCGACTCATTATCTGGTTAACTAGAATTTTAAATGCAAAACAGATGTTTTTATATTTACAACGTAAACACGTCTAAGGCTCAGATGGAACACACAAGATTTCTTATTCCTGGCGACCTTTATAATAGTCTTAGGAGTAATGTCAGAAAAAAATATTACAAAGTCAGTGGTTAAAGTAAAAAAAAACACTAATATCTGACGCACCGAAGTATCACGTGACGCAGACGAGATTTATAACGAGAATTTGCTAAACCAATCTTGGGAACAGACTCAGGTCAAGGTTAGAGAAGTTAGAGAAGTGTGAGGACCCTGGGATCCCGTAAGAGGTTTGTTTAAATCAGATGCTACGAGGAACCCTGAAATAAACACCAATTAGATGGGCTATGATAAATAAGACTGTGGATAAATTAACACAGCCTTGGGCTGATGTTTTCCGATTCCCAGAGGTGTCCTTTTGGGAAGAGAGAAGATTGCTTAACTAAAGACAAACTGTCAAACAAATCATGCGACAGCTATATCGGTCTCAGAATGCCAAGAAAAAGGTCGATGCAGCTGTTAGATTACCATTTTATACCTATATCCGAAAATTACACGTCAAAACATTAAGGCGACTGTGTTCAAGGACTTCAAGTTAAAATTAACTGGTATCATTCGGAAAAGAGTGTTCCAGAAAAATGTTCCAAGCTGGCAAACTATATCCCATTTAAAGCTAGCCAATCTCTGAAATTCAAAACTTTCGTGAAATCGGAATGAATTTTCCCTATAAACGTAGTAATAAGACATAAATGCTGTAAGTTGCTATGATGATCACCGGGTAAAGAAGAATGCTTTCTCAGAAATTTGAAACCTGAAACTTGAACCTTTGATAACTGTTACACTATCTGAATTTTATCTAGAGTGCTTGAATCACCTTACGGAGTGCTTGATTCACCTTACGCCTTGTCAGTGTTGACAGACAAAGGGA
>CM049318.1:53022749-53192749 GCA_026874595.1 Sipunculus nudus | reverse complement strand
AGTCTGCATTTTATGGCGTTATTTAGGTCACACGAAGATATATGGCTCCACTGAATCTTGGAAAAAAAGTGCGAGCGTTCGATTCTTTTTCTCCTTTTTATGTCAAGATACAATTCTTGGTATTTTGCCAGCTTGCCTAGAAATCGCAAAATGTGCTTAAATTCTTAAAGTGGTGTATATGACCAACGCTATATTTGGTTGATTTCCCCTACCTTTAAGAAATTTTTTTCTTGAAATTTATGCCATAGAAAAAATATGCAATATTACCAAGGACCTAGTCTTCGTTTGGAAAAAAATGATCCATAAAAAAATAGGAGAGATAAATCCGTAGAACAGTTTTTTTTCCGTATGGCCTTAGCATAATATCATGAATATAAATGCAAAGACTTCAGTTTTCTCTTTCTTATTTTCTTGTAAATATTTTCCATCCAGTTAAACCAGGACGTAAAAATCACCAGCGAAAAATATGCTTCCCGTGCATTTGTTGCTCGGTCTATGTGTGGCTCAACTTTTCGGTTAAAAATCAGTTTGGTCAGTTTTAATATTAATTCATATAAATATTTGATATTATATCGCATATTAGGAAATTATGAAAAGATGGGTTATTGGAGCAGAAAATGGCGGAAGTATATACTGGAATGAAAAAAGAGGCTGCTTTTTAAGAAAAAGAGGCAAAAGGGGAAGGAGGTATTATTGTATTTATTTTACATTATGATATATAATGTAGTATCATATTATAGTGTAAACATTCAATTCCGGGAACTACCCGATAATTGATATAAATATATAAATATATATAATGTGTATATATATAAATATATATATATGTGTACATATTTATATATATATATATATATATATATATATATATATATATATATATATATATATATATGAAACTAGAATACACAGAATATACAATGAACCTGCATGGCTATTGATACATGGCTATTGATGAGGTCATTTCGGACAGACTGGTAAATAAATAAGGGGGATAGCTATACATTAAATATATAAAAGATATAAGATATAGAAATATGATTGACCACAATACAGATATAATATAAATACAATATATAAAAAATATATAAAATATAATAGACTTTATGAATATGCATCAAACCGTCAATGGTACAGCTGACGATATTGACTTGGGAGAAAAAGATAACTACTTTGCATTAAAAAAATATGATGGATGCAGCGAAACCGCGCCATCCTGTCAGGCGGGACAAGTGACGATGGACAACAAACTTTAAACTCCACTCTTACAATAAAGCACGCATTATTCCTTCTAGTTCAATACGCCCATGACTGTCCTTTCAAATTAATAAACGAACGAGTCAACTTGGGTATTTTTAGCTGGGGAAAATGAACAGCGTGTCAACGAAATGAACAGCAATACCTTAGACCCGGACAAAACCTATTGGGAGCAAAGAAAGAAATAGAAGGCAAAGAAACCGCTAAGGCCTTCAGGGACTTACTTGCGAGAAATGACCCTAAAAACCCTGCCAGTATCTCTTCTTATTCGTCCTGTCCAGGCTGTAAAAAATAGCCAATCTATCCAAAATAAAACACTTCCAACTCCTTATATCAGCATCGTGTGTGATTAGGGAATATTCCTTAACAGCAGCGCGGATTCAGACCACACCAAATTGGTATCTTTAGCGAAAAGCCGATTCGCCCGGTCATCGGAGGCTTTAGCAGTGCGTGTTATAATGCCGTCCCAACAGACTACACTGCATTAAGGCTGCGAATCTATGCTATAACAGCCCGTATCACGGCCGTGTCACGGTTGTCAGACATCTGTTTTTTTTTTTAATGTAGCTTGGTTTATATTTAATATATATGTCTTTAGCCAAGGTGATTTTTTAACGCTGTCAGGTATGGCTGTGCAGAGTATGATAAAAACTATGTTACAAACTCGCTACATAACACTATAAACGCTAGACAAACGCTGTTACATCATATTCAAATCCATATTCACCATGAAATATATGCATTTACTGCCCTCAACTGCATACTGAAATCATTTACATGCGCACATGTACAAACTTATCAACAATGTGTCTCCGTACATATGTACACAAATTTTACAGTATTCAATTTTAAAAATAAAGTGCCCAATATAATTTTTTTTTGTACTGTCGAATATTTTTATCATGAAAAATCAATAATCGACTCATCTTCGTAGTTATCCGAGCTCATCTGATTATTAGGGATCTACTGTATATTTGTTTAGATGAGGCCTGCATTGTCGGTGGTCAAATGGTAGGATCTCTCCGCTGGTGACCCGGTTTCGAACTCCCGGTGTAAAGGCTTCAGTTAAACCTCATTTCAAGTAACCCCCAGAAATAGATTTATATTACCTTCGGGCGTAGTCTGAAAGTAACATGAGGTTACCGACGCACATTTCAGATTACCCCTCTCCCTAATTTAACCAAATGATAAATGTTTATGATTTAAACTGTTGATGTATTATTTTAATAATACGTGGAAGATATGGAATCATATTAATAAAAAAATGGTCGAAAAATGTTCATTATATTGTTAATTATATTTATACTGACTCATACATTTTTCAAAACCGCATGACACGTTACATGCAAAAAAAAGATTGAAACTAATTTAAGAAAACCATGAGAAAGAAAATATAAGAACTTTCAGTAACCAGACAACTACTAGTATTTGAGGGGTTAATCTGAAGCGGGGGTAATCTAAATTCGCTACACTCTTTGAGAGTCTGTTGTGGTTGTCCGTCCAAGGCCAGTGTTTTTTCCGGGTTCTCTGCTTTCCTCCACCTTTCGAGGTTATGCTGAACGCACCTACCTGAGCGTTTGTTATTATTGTTATTATTTGTACAATCGATGAAAAATAAATGAAATTTAAAGTATAAGAGGAGTTTTCGGATGTCTACCTGATGTTACATCTTGTCGATCAACTTAAGACGTATAGTATATTTGTATAACATTAAATTCTCTTTTTATGTTTGGAAATGTATATACATTTTATTTTATTATGTCATATTACATTATATTTTATTCAAGTATAGTACAGTTCATTATAGTGTGGTATAAAATTATACAGTATACTATAGTATGTTATTTTATGCTGTATAAATTGACAGTATATTTCATCACCTTGCATATCATATTGTGTTATTTGTTTTTTGTTATGTTACATGACATTTAATTATATAACATTTCATGATCTTATATCATATGGTATGGTATTATGCAGTTCAATATTTAAATTAATTTATTTATTAAACAAAACGCAAAACTGACACCAGCATGCCAAAGGTATTTACTCACGTACAAAACAAAACGATTAAAGAAACCTTCGGTATCGTCTGATGAAATAATTAGCGTGTAGGAACCACAGAAATAGCATGATTCAGTCGAGATGAGATCAAACGTTCGGTTTGGAAAGAAAGTGAGTTTTTTATTAGACCTCTTTCATTAGTAATTTGGTCAATTATGTCAGTAATTGACCGGTTCCCTGGTAGCCGCTCAGAGCAGCTGGCCACTTGGTGTGCTGTGTCAGCATTAAATGAAGAAAACAGCCGAAATTAATTACATTTGGTCGCCCCACGACACCTCGCCACGATATAATATTTCCCTTGCAGTCGCATTGTCTGACTGGGAAGGAAAGCACACAGTACGACTTTTTGCTAAAGAGTGGTCCGAATTTCGAAGGACATATCGCAATGGCCGCCTTTTAAAGTAAAAATCTGCATTATAAGGAATGCAAGCCTCCGCCCTGTTTTCCCATTGTGGGTTGCTCCCAATACCGTGTTTGCTTTCGACAATGCGGCTGCACATTTATGAATAGCCCTTGATGACGTTTCTGAATCCGGATCATGTGCCGAATCCACACCAAAATCTATTCGATTCTTCCTTGTCCCACTTCCGAAATGCCCTACAAATTTCATAAGATGTCCCTGTACGTTTAAATGCCTATATAATAAGCTATAAAATCTGAGCTATCATTTTAGCAAGGAAACTATTTGACTTATATATTAAACTTGGTTTAACTATGGTTTATGCAAAAGGTCTAACACATTTCACACTCGATGTTGCAAGTGGCTGCGTTTGTGTTGTCTATAATTGCAGGGAACTAGAAGAACCGGAGAAAGCCACTGGCTTTGGACTGGTCACAATATCTCCCTCTCATAGTCACGCCGGCAATTGAACACGGCAGATGAGAAAGCCTAGCTTTTTACCATTCCGCTTCCCAGGCCGCGAAATGACTTATGACTCAAGTGTTCAAGTTCAATTAGAACTAAACTGATGTAGCCGGATCCTTGGCCGTATCACGCAGCAGGCGAATTTCCCTGATAGCTAGCTATGAGAGGATATGTGATTATGAAAAATAAATAGCAGTATTCATTAAACCATAGTGCAGCAGCTTCATTAGCGCTTAACTTAATAATCAATTTACTTCTGGGCAGTAGATTAAATTAAACATCGTTAAGGCCGCGGCACTTATTCTAAAGAGGTTCCCGAGTCCTTTATCATAACCGTGTTCTCCGTTGACGTACATTACATAAATTAGACCAACAATATCAGCGATGCTTCAGGTTCTAATGAGAGTCATTTTGTGTGCTTAAACTTGACCGTACGTGTTGCCGCTAGTTACTATTATAAGGACCACTTCAGAGCGTTTGATCCTCTTGTCCGTCGTAAGCACAGTCGAGGGTAGTTTTCTGTTGTCCCGAATATGAGGCTACAGCGCTGTCAAATTACCAGTCGACCTCACACTTTCATTTAATTTTTGAATATAAGGATTTAATCCCAGCAAAAGAGAGTCCTGATTTATCACTTTTTACTAAGTATGACATGAAAGGTTAAATAAAGGTTAGATGGTCCATGTGCTGTATGATGGGGAGAAAATAGAAACAACTGTATAAACTGTAAGCGTAAAAAGCTCTTGCCAATGGACCAAGTATCGATGAATATATGAAATAAAAGAACCTCCCGTTAGCTTATTCATTCCCATGTACAAAATAAGCGAAGAAAATGAAACATCTTCACAATAGGTACCTTACTTTGACATGGACCTAAATGGTCCGGTGCGGAGGTATATGTGCTCTACAGAGTAACTTCTCTTTCAGCTGCTTTTGTGCAAAAAAAAAACTTGTTTTACATTTTTGAAGGTTTCTGGATATGTTTATTCGAAGAGCAAAAATGAAAAAAAATGCAAGATTGAATAATAGTTCTGTCCCCTCTCTGACGTGGGAAAAAATATAAATCTCCTATGGTTTACAAATCAAATGGTGCTGATTCCTGTTAGGATAATATCGATTCTATATCGGAAAAAAACTCCCCTTAACGATAACAAACAACTGAAAGTTTCCTCGATATAGAAACGGTTATTATTATCAAAGATATTTGACATAACCCGTCTTTTTGTCCGCTATCGCTATCGTCATAAATTATGTTTTGTCGCTGCGGTGGAGCTTTTCTTTTTCTTCGCACAGGATTAACCCACTTCTGAAAATGACATACCCCAAGAATGGTACAGATGTTCAATAATAGGTATCGAAACAGATAGAATGGCCAATATTGGAAACGTTAACATTAAGGCAAGCAAAACAATAAAATAGAAATCTGGATGCAAAAGAATGCAAGCCTCTGCCATTTGAGGGTACCTGTTGTGGGATGCTCCCAAAACCGTGTTTGCATTCACCTAAACGGCCTATATTCCCAAGTTCATTCTTGCGTAAGTGTCTCTATATTTTTTTTATTATGTTCTTTGATGACATTCCTGAATCTGGATCATGTGCCGGATCCACACCAAAATCGAATCGATCTTTCACTGGCCCGTTCCCGAAATGCTCTGAAATTGGCTTGATATTCCGTTCATGATTGCGTGAGTTATGTTGTGATCAAACAGAAACAAACACACACACACACACACACACGAACGTGGATAAACGTTTTTCCTACTGCAGGAGGCAATTATCGTACACTATAACTTGCATTATAGTTCAGGATATTAAATGTTATACTACAAATTGACATGAAGAGGTATTCAAATGATAATTCCTCGAAACACAGGACTTGCTTTTAGAAATGTTATCAAGTTTAAAATACTTTATACTGAGGCCTCATGAAAAAGGAAACATTTTACAGAATTTCCCGCTCTTTTTTTTAAAGATCAAATATTTTTTGTCTTCCAAGCTCCAAGTCCTGGGTATTAATGTTGCTAATTAGTGCTTTGCGTGAAACCCTTCACTGAAATATTTGAATATAATGATAATTCCATTTTGTTTACCTATAAAGGTATCATTGGAAGTGGATTCAACTGTGTGTTGTTCTTCCTTCATATTGGAAAAATGTTACTCGTAATTTACAAAAAAGGGAAATAAAACATCGCCCGCTTGTTCCCTATTGTTGGTCAAAGAGTCAATAGAATCATTCGCTTTCTTTTCCTGTCGTTTGGTCTAGGGTGATCGAGCTTGAAGCTAAAACGACTTTTTTGATAACTTATGATGGTAACCAGCTAACCAGTGGTGCCACTTTTTTAAGATTTTAGGATGATTAGATCCATGTTGCCTGTGAAGATGACACAAATATAGTTGAAAACTCTGTTTTATGTTTCATAATCGTAATAGTTTAATATCAAACTGAAGAGAGACAATAGAACGCCAACATCAAAGCCACAAAGAGAACCTTGTATTAGTTGTTATATTTGTACCATATATGTAAGCTTAATTACTTTGAACAAAATTGAAACAAGACCGATAAACCATTATATGTGACTTACGCCATGCAAAATAATAAAGAACGTTGACTGGCCACAGAAGCGGATCAAGTTGTGTCCGGGTAGGGGGAGGCGGGGAGGGGGATGTCTAGGGTGTCCGGACCCCCCCCCCCCCTCCCTTTTCAACCGCCGCAACCTTTTTTTAAGGGTTTCAGACCATTATTGCGGCCTGGACCCCTTTTCAAACCCTGGGTACCTTTTTTTGGGTTTTGTCATTAGTTATCCTGGTTTGGACCCCTCCTTTTCATAAATCCTGGATCCGCCCCTGAGCCACTAGCCTCGAGTGGTATAAAGTTTTCACGTAGCTTGGTTGTCCTTTCCTTGACAGCAATAATAAAGCTATTCCAGTAATAGGCCAATAAATAATCAAAAGCGGGTTTTGGAAATATAGCAACAATTAAAATGCATAGAACTTGTACTGTCTATTGTCAGGGCGCCTTATAGTTTTATTCATGAATGTCGTAAAATAACTTTCGTGTATAGAAGAGCAGCATATTTAATAATCCAGTAGAAAGCACTAAGAGATCACAGTCCTTCGCCTATGCCAAGACAAATAAATACGTCGTTTATATGCGTTAATAATATCGAATTTCTATCGAACGGGTACTTGTGGTCTAATAATTTCAGCACAGTAAAACATACGTAAGCCAATTTTTCTTCGCAGAGTGTTTAATTCGAGTGATGATTGAGTCTTATTTCAAAAGTTGAGGAGTCAAACATTCCAAACCATTCCATACAGAATTTTGTCATTTAAAAATATTTTTGATTTAAGTAAAAAGTTACCCATATTTTGCTCCAGACCCTCGGAAATTTCTGTCAAGAATAAACAAATAACATAAAGATTTCCTTTTGTTTCCTTTTGGTATGTTGTGTTTTACCTGTTCAGTGCAACACTTATTATTTTGGTCCAAGGTAAGGGGAGGCGGGTAGGATAACAAGTGTACCGCAAACGTGCATAAAACGCCCGTCGTGTATCTGGTGACCTCTGACCTCATTAAATATGCGTGAATTTTGATGAGAAGGTTATTCAGGTGAGAAACTCTATTGGGAAATATGTTTATTGAGTTTCATGAAAAAACCCATAGGGCTTTTGGTAAGGCACATAGGTACCTCCAAAATGCGATGACCTTGGACCTAATAAAATATGGATGGATTTTGCTTGAAATCAAACTTGGGGCGAGATATTTTATTGATTAACATTTCTTATTAGTTTCATCAATATCCTTCTTACTTTTCATAGGTTATCGCAGCGACACCCCAAAGTAGCCTAGTGACCTGTGATTAATTATGCGTGTGTGTTGCCCATAATCGAACTCGGACGGTATAATCTGTTGGTTAGTAGCTATGTTGAGTTTCGTGAAAATCCATCGAAGCCCCGGTAAGTTATCGCGGCGACCCTAAAAGTTTACGGACGGACGGACGGTGGGTATAACATAAAACTCCCGTCATATGACGTGCGTATAAAACGTAAAATAACTCGCGGCTTTATCCTCGTGGTAGACTACGAGAATATTTCGTCTGCAAGGGCAGGGCACATTAGTTTAAAAGTGTCTTTTCTTTATAACGCAGAACACTCGGTTCCCTTGTCCTAAATATCTCTCCCAGCTTTACTTATGTTCCAGATTGTTGTATTTGTCCAAAAACCCGAGTCTATATGTAGGATAAATGGAAGGCGACCAAGCGCAGCTTTATGATAGATCAGTTATGGTAGATCATTTCTCAAATACATTTGACATAGATGACCCAGCACTCTGACAGATGCAGTCATGGATGCTGCATTCACCCAAGAAAAAGGATGCAGGTAGACAGCTTCATCAATTCTATATAAAAGATAAATATTAAGGAATAATAGTGTATATCTTTGGCTAGGGAATCTTACAGAAAGTTACTCTTTTTTTTCACTGTTAAACTTTTGTTTCTTGCATATGTGACATTCTATTTTATATGTTTTCTAAAGAGGAATCTGTGCAGAAGTAAATAAAATTGATCGTGGAAAAATGGACCCTATTATTGAAAACATTCGACAAAAGTTTCCAGTAAATGCTCTGGTGAGTACTGAATGCGTTCCAAATGTGATTGCCATTAATTTCCAACAAAACACATTCAGCCACAGGTGCATTGAATATAATACCAACATCCTCTCTATAGAAAACAACAATCGGGTTGGATATGAATTTTATTTTTTGCCTTTTCCTTCTCTATAGGATAGCAGCTGAGTTATGGGCTTAATATTGATGTATAAATGCGCAAGATGTGGCCATAGAATTTATCGAAAACAGAATGCGCAACATGGTCTCAAGAATTTTGGTAATATTGGTTATATGTATATAAAGATAAGGCCAAAAAAATACGGTTTGGTTCTCAGGCATTTTTTTTCAGAAATCAATGCGGGCGGGCGATTTTTTTTTTTTTTTTTTTACCTTTTTTGTATGTTTCGATAAAAATGCCATATGATTAGGGAAAAGCATGATAACAAGATATTATTTTTGCTAAACAGATAAAAGCAATACATAACAAAGGAAAACTGATAGAAATTGTATGATTTTATCTTCTTGAAAGAATCCGAGCGTCTGGAGCTCAAAATGGAAAAGTTTCTATTGAACATTAAAATAAAATTTGTTGATGCGGAGGGATTAAAAGTGACGGGACGGTCTTGGTGCCATACCTTTTAATTTATTTGTCCTTATTTATATAAAACCGGAGTACCAAGGATGCTGAATTCATTTTACGTCTGTGAGGCCGATGGACACTTTCATAATATCTAGATATAACATTTTATATAATGGAAGCTCGCATAGATTTGTTAATTGAGTTGCCTTTGCTCATGTAAAAAAAATATGAAAATAAAGCAACACTTCACTTGAACTGCATGGGATCCGAAAATCGGACCGCCGTCGGAATGGGTGCGAGTACCCACTGGTCTAAGGACTACTCTGTTTCATCAGCAACTTTTTTCCAGTTAAATTGTGAAGTGGATCTAAGTCTTAGTCTTGTGGTCTAAGTCTAGTGGTTGTGGTAGTAGTCGTAGTAGTAGTTGTAGTGGAAGGATGATTAAAGTTAGCATTGTAAGAGAGAGAGAGAGAGAGAGAGAGAGAGAGAGAGAGAGAGAGAGAGAGAGAATTTATCCTGGGAATTTAAAAGTCCAAATTTATATCCCGTCGAATCTTACAACAAGTGACCCATGGGTCGTTGACAATATGACCTTGCACAGGCAACTAATTAAGATAATGTAGGTGTCATCATTGTCCAAGCATCTTAGCTTAAGTTCATCCAGACCCATAAGCACAACAAATTTGATGACAATCCAACCATCCTTTCCTGAGGAATCTGGCAATTTGTGTGTATTTTGCATTATATCTGGGGTGCTCAAACATACCCCAAAACTCCGAGAATATAGGTCACAGTGACCAAATTTCAGGTTTCTGGGGGAGAACTGTTGAGGAACTCTCAGGATGTCAAGTAAGAAATTTCTGGGCCACATGGTTATGATTTGTGCCCTACTTTGTTATCAAATTTTTAATTATTCTAAGGGGTGTTTATAAGCCCCATAGCTCAGAGAATATGGGTAACAGAGACCTAATTTCAAGTTTAAAAAAAAACAGAAAAAAAATGTGTTAATTTTTTTTAAAGTCAAGTGGCGCTACCAGTCCAACAAGCAGTTGAACACTCCATGATGCGTCTGCATGCAAAAATCAGGCCGATCAATGCCCAAGTTGTTTAGATACTAGGGCTGTTGTATCAATTTTTTAGTTATTCTGGGGGGTACTTCTGAGCCCAATAGCTTGGACAATATGGATGACAGAGATCCAATTTCAGGTTTCCATTGAGATTTTTATGGACCTCCTTGGATGTCAAGAATGAATGTTCCAGGTCAAATGGTTATGATTTTTGCTCTGTAAACAGACAACCACATCTTTGAAAGTCTCAAAAATATAGAAAGAAAAAAAAATAGAATAATAAAATTTAAAAATCTAGATGGCGCCACCAGTCTGCAGAAACTGATGAAAAATTCCATGATCAATATCCATGCAGAGAATCATGGTGATCAATGCATTAGTTGTTCAGATACTTGAGCTTTTGTATCACATTTTTCATTATTCTGGGGGAGGGGGGGGGGGGTACTTCGGAGATCCATAGCTTGAAGAATATTGGTGTAAGAGACCTAATTTCAGGTTTCCAAGGAGACTTTTCATGGACTTCTCTGGATATAAGTTAGAAGCGGTACGATTTGTACCCTGTTAACAGAAGACCGCATCTTTAAAGGTCTCAAAACAAGAGAAAAAAATTGTTAAAAATGCGAAAAAATACAGGTGGCGCCACCAGTCTGCAGAAACTGATGAAACACCCCATGATTAATATCCATGCAAAGAATCATGGTGATCAACGCATTAGTTGTTCAGATACTTGAGCTTTCGTATCAAATTTTTCATTAATCTGGGGTGTACTTCGGAGCCCCAACGCTTGAAGAATATGGGTAACAGAGATCTAATTACAGGTTTCCATAGAGACTTTTCATGGACCTCTCTGGATGTAAATTTAGAAAATATATTATTTTGGAAACAAAACCTCCATGCCCCTAATCCCCGTGTTTGAGATAACTGGTCCCAAGTAAACACCTGCTACTTATGAAGCCAGTCTTTGAAATTAATTTACCATGGCCAAAGGCTAATTGGCACATGGTTATTTAAGAGATTTGGACATAATACCTGAAAACCAAATGTCCATCGTGTTTGTGAACACTGATCGAGTGCCACCGGCTTATAGGCATGAAAAAGTGAAATGTTACCTTTCATGCCTTATTGCGAAATCTGTAAATCTGTTGTCACGATTTATCGATTTATATGTTTCCTATAAATTACAACCATTACGGTTTTGTCAAAGGCACAGAATCATTTTCATGTGTAGACATTATTCTAGCAAAATTGATAATATACTCCATACATGACAACGCTGAAAAAAAATCATACCATAAAAATACGAAAGAGCGCTGTACGTATGCAACTATTTACCATAAATATCCGAAACAACCCTCGATGCAGTTTCCTGTGTCACGGATAATATAGACCTATGATATGAAACGATATCCAAAGTCCTTCTGTCCTGTTTATAGTTATCCATGGAAGTAACTGGGTTTTAACTTGAGTGTTATGTCAAACGAATATTCCACCATTTACGATACCGCTCATTCACTTGCAGAAATATATCATGCAAAGTAGACTCGTTTAGCAGCCGTGAGGCTTTGTTGGTTCACTAATAGAACTAATTGCGTTCATTACCTTTAGTGTGTGCATTTGTGTGAGTGTGTTTTTTTTTTCAAACATAACTCGCGCAATCATGAACGGAATTTCGTTACATTTTCAGAACATTTCGGGAATTGGCACAAGGAGAAACGATTTTGGTGTTGAGCTGGAATATGGTTCGGATTCAGAAACGTCAATCAGAATATTTACACATGTAGATTCACTTATGAACTAATAAAGCTGGAAACCTGGGCCGATAGGTGAATGTAAACACTGTTTTGAGAAAAAGCCACAGAAGGAATTCCCACATCGAGGGGGCTTGCATTCCTTAGGATTCAGATCATTAGTTTCTTATTGTTTTATCCTATTTTTGGTCTGCTAATAATGGGATCCATATTTCTTAGAATTGATTATATAAGTTCAATACATGTTCTTATGTGTATGGTATCTTGTAATTTTTTTTCTCATATTCAGTATTAGATTAGTAAATGGTCTTTTGTATGATGCAGTTTTAATCCTAGCTTACAGTTTTTATTCTTTCTTATTACAGCTCAATCTTGTATTCTAATGGTATTTTGTTTTTATTAAATGTATGTATATAACAGATTTTAGTATACTTGTGTTGAGCTTATCCTGAATTTCCAAATACCCAGTATATAATTTATGCATTACTCAACTTACAACAAAACAAAACAAATCTCAGTATAAATCTTAACCATTAACACAACCATACTATAACTAAAATACATCTCTTTCTCCCCTGGATATTCTAACAAATCCAATGTAGAATCAAATTATCATCACGTTCATTAAGATCACAAAACAGCAATCATCCCAAAAGTACAAATAAAATATGTCAAAAGAAAAACACTATAAATTTACATTCTAAGGAATGCAAGCCTCCGCCATTTCGGATGGTCTCATAACCGTATTAGCATTCAGTTATTTGGCCAATATTCCCAGGTTCCTTTCGTGCACAAATGACTTAACATATGTAAATATTCCTAGATGATGTTCCTAATTCAGGATCATGCCCTGGATCTATAGCAAAATTTTATCGGTTCTTTATTGGCCCATTCTCGAAATGCCAGTAAACTTTCATAAGATTCCATTCATGATTTTTGTCATGTTTTTAACAAACACACAAACGCACACACGAATAGGGATGAACGCATACCCAGCTGGCGGAGCTAATAGTAGGCGTACATATTGATTAAAATGACACCTTGTGAAATGACAGGAAACCAATACCGAAGACTCTATGACACAAGTGTGCCGGTGATCTAGAAACTGGAAGGCTATTAGTCTTACATCTAAACATCTATTACCATTTAATGCGTTAGATGTGATGTGGCATCAATTAGTATTTAAAGCTTTTACCTATTCACCTGAAGCTGCGTCTCCTTTAAATTTCGTATTTTTGCCTAATAGTTTACCATTCCCTTACATTACACTGGAGAAAAGCAACAGCTGGCCTCAGAGCGTTTTAGCGACATTTTCCCTGCCTCAGTTTAAATTATATTATGCAGCTAAGCAGTATGAAAAATATAATAAAATAACAATATGTGATTTTTGGGAGTGACGTCACCTGTGTTGGGCTCATTTCGCTATACAATCCAAGTTCGCACCGTCATTAACTAAATCCATCATTTCTAAGGGTCTAATAGTTTCCTGTTCTGCAAGATGGGGCATTATTGGTCAAATTAAGCGATATATTAAGCGAGAAAGATTATCAATTTTTATTCACGGTTCTCAGGTAATTGATTAATGCCCATGCCCACCTAGCTAGTTGGCTACGTGCGATGTTTTACTTTTAACTGGGCCATGGTTACTCTGGCAATTCCTGCTCGGCCTCGGCGTTCAGGACAGCTGTTGATTATCAGTGGTTCACCTACCACAGAGCCACAGACGGATATGTTTTCCAATGAGGTAGCTGCGCTAAAGCTGATCAAATTGTTATTCGTTTGGTCTGCCTGATTAGCAAATGATGAATACAAATCTGATTTGGAGAGTCATCACTCCGTCTTCAAGGAAAGAGAGTGTAATTTGATACTTCTGTTTAACTGAGGAGGGTACGCGCTCATCCCCGTTCGTGTGTGTTTGCGTGTTTGTTCACATTATAACCCACACAGTCATGAATTAAATCTCATGAAATTTTCAGGGCGTTTCGGGAATGGGCCTTTAAAGAATCGTTTAGATTTTGGTTTGGATCCAGCATGTGATTCGGATTCAGGAACTTCTTAAAAGAATAAACACATATGTACAATCAATTATGCACTCTTGATCCTGAGAATATGGGCATAATAAGAGAATACAAATACCGTTTTTGAGCATCCAACAATACGGATCCCGCATAGCGAAAGCTTGCATTCCTTACAATGCACTTGTCTATTTCCGACATGTTTCCGACCCCTCCCTTTGCATGTGACGTAGCATTGTTTACATCACCGGGAAATCGAAAAACTGGTATTTCAAATATCAGAATTCATCAAGCATTAGACAGAGTTTCAATGATAATTAAAATAATCATCAGGATTTTAGTAAAAAATCACCGCAATAATACAACAGTTACAAAACGTCTCGGTATTTGCAATCCGTCCGCAGTGGTTCTACGCTGCCTTCTCATTTCTTTTTACAACTTAAGCAGGGCTTGCTGGGTCTCCAACTTTGAGTAGAATGCACCATGCCATACCCGCTCTCATTGGTATTATTATATTCTGGCCCTGTGGCAGAGCTTGGTGGTGAACAACAGCACATCTGGCTAAAGCAAGCAGTGGTTAAGCGAAAGAAGGATCAGCGTTTTACCAATGCGTAAGAAGTGTGCGCAGTAACAAGAATACATAAATAGGTAATACCTGAACTAGATGTATGCAATCGCCTTTCCTTGAGCGATATTGGGGAACGGGCTTTGGAGTGTAAGGCCTTGGGAATCAGATCAAGGGGAAAAATTAATATCAGTTTCAAATCTGGAGTAATGGAGTAATGTTGTATCCAAAATTAAGCTTTGGGAAATCAGCTAAATTGGAGATCTAGCGCAAACAAAAAACGGCAGAACCCAGAAAAAAAAAGAAGAATAGAATAGAAGAAGTAAAAAAAAAATATTGAAATCGATGGTTTTGCACTTCTGGAAACCAATGCAGTACACTCAACTTTCCTTTTACCCCAAAACGGATATAGAAATAAACTCATCAAACCCAGTAAGCTTTCCTGTCTTACGAGACTTAAATATAAAACATATCCCAAGCACTTCCACCAGATTGACACATGGGCAATTATGTTCAGACCATTCAGAGATATACGGTGACTCATATAGGACACACAGAAAATTATTTTTATCTCGTTTCCACGCGATAGTATCGCATGGCCACGCCATACTATCTCTTATCATTCTCTTAACGTGTAAGGAGATTTAGTGTACCACCTTTTGTCCCCTCTTTCGGGGAATAAAACCTCATCACGAGAAAATTGCTCAATTTCCCCCTCAGATCATTCCACAATAATATTTCAGTATTACGAAAATTTAGTATGGCACATGTTTAATCCGAACAACCCCCCCCCCCATCTCCCTTTCCTCGCTCACACATTCTCTGAACAAACATGGCCCATGAGTGTTGTAAGAGCCGCTGTTGCACCATTTCAGGTCGCCGGATATTAAGCCCAATATGCATGCAAATATTTGACGATATTCTTTATCCAGTTTACAGAAACGTGCCTTAAGGATTCGAGATGTAGGTCTAACTGTATTGTCAACCTATTTTTATTTCGAGATAAAAATAATGTTCTGTGTGTCCTATCCGAGCCACTGTAGAGATGGGCACCGCATTGTGACTTTAGGTCTTGAATCCCGCGAAATCCCGCTTTCTTGATAAAATTTTGGTGGCCTTATGCAAACCTTCTGGTGGAAAAACTCAGCAAACCATGCTATAACAAGCAGTGTTCATGTTGATGAAGTCATTTAACAAATGCTAATCAGTGCATTGGTAGCTATGACGACCCTGGATGCAGAAGAGCAAAAACTAAACATAGGTAGCGCACCATTCTCACTCCAAAATAAGGCTGGCCATGAGAAGGTCTTTCTATGACACGTATACTGCTTTGCAGTGAAACTGAAAACTAGCACGATGGCTGGAAAAAACGGATTTATTGTTGTTACAGAAAAAGATGAAGTTCCGTCGATATTACATTCGTAACTTAGCGCCGACAGACGACTTTTCAGTGTTCGTCAATAAAGTAAGCTTTATCAGTTCGGACAAAGTTGATGCTTTGAAGGCATTTTACATGTAAATGGTAATATAACAATCCGAGTGAAAAGTTTAATATGCCGAATGAACAGAAACAGTCATTGATCAGGAGACTGATGAAATAAATAATTAAATTGTCCACATGCTTATTTGATATCAGTTAAAACAATGGAACCATATAAAAACTGTTCCGTTATTTGACATTCTGTGCGGTCGCAGGAGTCAATTGATATAATTAATTAAGTTCACAGTCACTAAAGGGATGAACTACCGCTAAAAAAAAGGGTGATCTTTCAAAAAACAATTGATTCAAACGAATATGCCAGGATGCAAAAGGGGGAAAATTTAGGATGATTAACACGAATCCAGTATGTGTCAAAACGATCCCAGACCTCATACGTTAAATTCCCTTGTGCAGCTGCTTATATACAACACCCGTGTGCCTTTTTTTCCAAGCCAGACGCGTTAACTATAAAATGTGGTGGTCTTTTTGGCGTAGAAGGCCGGACTAGAATATACAGTAACTAGTTACAGACGATGCTAGGCTAGGTTTAGAACAAATACATCTGGGTATTTCATGCATTATGTAAAAGAAAGTGTTTTCCTTAATATTGTGTCGTCTCGCAGATCTGTGTTGTATCGATAAGAAAAAAGATTTTGGGACAAACATGTTTCTAAATATAAATTTTAATTATTTTACTTGATTTGAATATTATACATTTATCTTATATTATGATTTGAATATTTATTAACTAATATAACTTAGCACTGTCCATGGTCCGAATGGTTATGTTTGGTTGGGTGGAAGAAACCGGAGGACCCGGAAGAAACCACCAACCTAAAGTTAAGATTCCTTATGTACGGAATGCGGAATGCGGATAAAATTGGTATTAACTAAATAAATCAGGAGAGACTCCTTATGCGCGGATCCGGCATGCGGAACACGTATGCAGCAAAACGAATCGCATGTAGCGATTTTTGCCAGTTCCGCGTGGTATCCAGGAGCTACACATAGAAAACATCCATGTTGCCGTGCCTTTTCATGTGAAATTTCTCAACACGCATTCCGCATGCCGCATTCCGTACATAAAATTTAGAGAATCATTATTTATCCAGCATGGCGTATTCTATAAGGGTTATTATGTATATAAATCAGACACTGCACAGAGCAATTATTGTTCTAATTAAGGTTTTGAAAAAAAGTTATCTTTCTTAAGACCCCAGGGAAAAATGGAATATTGTATCTTGATTGATAATATTAAGGGAGACCCGGCCGATTTTTTTTCAGATTTTTTAGCTGATTAACGAACATGAGAAAGTTACAGTGTGGGCCGGTTAATGGATAAGATAAAATTAAAAGTATATGTGATATACATTAATATCTAAAGCAATATTCCTAATATATCTTCTGCTGCACCTCTCGGGGAAAAAAGTGAAAACGTCCAGTTTTGAGACAACTTATTAAGAAAGAAAACAAACGTAGACGTCCTAGCCGTAAGCGGGACGTAGAACACGTTGAGCGCCACGTTGCCCGAGTTTATTTGCAGAGCTAGCTGGCCTATTGTCTCTAAGTGGTATGGAAAGCATTCCATGATTTCGAGATGAGTGTCAGATGAAACGAACGCCTTAGTGTGGATAATCAATTCACAGACGATCATCTGACATTATTTGACTGAACTTTATGCCCTGCTGTCCCGGTGGCTAGAAAAATGACGGAGCCGATCATGGGAAATATTAGGATAGGGCAGGCTTTTATCAGATCAATGTTGACGCGGGCAGAAACCAGTTCTATTAGCCATGATTCAAACCTGATCAAATATATATGACGTTACGTCACGCTTAAATGACTGACAGTATTCCATTGGTTCCCGCCCGAGTTCCAGAAACACGGTTTGTATTCTAAATCCGTGTGGGGACTTGGCGAACAAGATCGTAGATCATGAGGTCTAATTAACTGTAGCTCCTATGCCCGGCTGTAGATTGAGTCCCTCGCCTGCTTTGTTAATTTAATGCATCAACCATTCTGTTCAACGACCCTGGGGATATGTTTTATTCGACTTGATTTGTCCTTTTGTAGCGCGCTTGAATACATCCGGTGAATGTATATCCTTTATAAATGGATGGCCTAAAAATCGGCTCATTCAGCGCTTGCTAGGTGCTTTATATGGTTGTAAATAAAAGTTTATACATGGAAAGAATTCAAATGATCTAATAACGTTCATGAATACGATTAGGCTATATATAATTAAAGTATGAATAGGGGAATACATACAAAAGTATTACATATTATTGATATTTCCTTGTGTCCAATCTGAAAATGACAAACGACTAAAGGCAAATGTAGGATGCTGATTTAATTAGGGACAAATGCGAAACTGTTAATCTTGTTTTCTTTGTTATCTTATAGACCTGGTAAAGTGAAACTTCAACGGAATATGCCAAACATCCAATCAAGATATCTTGGTTTTTGGACGTTTGTTGCTTTAATATTTAACAAAAAATGTATGAATTATATGCATGAGTAAAAGTTTTAAACGAATCCCATTTACCAGCTTGTTCAGGATAACAGACTTGTGACTCAGATCAGTATTATCTTACAGTATCTTTTATATGATGAGACATTTGATGGACTCTAAAGTCTGACATGGTTTATTTACTTAATTACAATGGAGATTTAATGTGTATGTTTGCCACACAAAAGAGAGCCGCCCTTCAGAATTGTAGAAAAAGTCAAGAAATTACAAGTAGCATAAAAAGAAACAGGGCCCGATGAAGCACATGCAGAAGATGAAAATTCAAATGGAATACACTTTGTCACACTAAAACATATTGAATTCTATAAACATCCAATTCAGATATCTTGGATTATGGAATATAGTTGCTTTGGATTTTAATATATATATATATATATATATATAAATATATATATATAATATATTGTTACGAAGACAAATAAGTGAGGGGAAAATCCTGGACCAACGGGGAGTCGAACCCAGGTCGGTGGCGCACAAGTCCGGCGTCCCAACCGCTTCGCTAGAAAAGCAAGCCTCACTAGCGAGACAGCTCGGTCCGCTTTTATGTCACCCCGTAACAATATATATATATATATATATACATATATATATATATATATATACATATATATTGTCACGAAGACAAATTGTTCAGGGGTAAACTTTTGGCCGATCCCGGTTTCGAACACATGTCGGTGGCGCACAAGTCCGGCGTACCAACCGCTTCGCTAGCAAAGCAAGTCTCACTAGCGAGACAGTTTGGTCCCCTTTAATGTCTAACCGTAACAATATATATATATATATATATATATATATATATATATATATATATATATATATATATATAAACCATTCACACCTGGTTGGTTTAGACAAACATGTGACGCAGGTCTGTCTTGTCTTGTCTGACACATGATTCTCATATTTGAACTGTTTCAATCCCTGACATAATTTATGTTACCTAAATATAATGGAGATGTCATGTCTATGTGCGCTTAAACAAAGAGAGCGCCCCATTAGAAGGTAGGAAAAGTCAGGAAACTCCAGGCTGTATTAAAAGAAAAGGCAGAGATAAACCACAGGAGAAACAAACATCAAATTGAACACAGTTTGTCTCTAAGGTGTATTATAAGGACGAGGCACTGAGGTTTATTACACGGGCGAGATTTTTCAAAAGTTTAAAATTTATCGTTTATTATGTTCTTTTAGAAAGTATTCTTGTAGTCAAAGCGATCCAGCCAATCCAAGATGATACGGTATAAAATATATAAACTCAGAGATTTTCTCTATGGCAAAGCAAGAACGACTAAATTACTTTTCGATTTCCCTGAACCAAGCAATTATAGCCTGAAATCGCGAAAGATGAAATTTAACATGACAGCATTAAGATATTTTACCGTATTGCATATACAGTAAACAGTGAAACAAGAACACCGTGGACCAGTTCACCAATCCTTTTAAAAACCTGTTTAGACGCTATCAAGCTATATGTTAGCGGCAGTATGAGGACATTTCCATTTGTTCTGGAGGGAAAACTGAACATTTTATCAGATCGCTGATCAGAACGATTAAATCAGTGATGGATACTTTAAATTACATTTTTCTTTATTTACTGTTATAGGACAAAAACCTGATCGTTCACTGAAGGGCGATTATGTGTCAGTCTGGTTTATCTCAGATGCCCAAAACCACTTGACAGGTTAATCGTACACTAATCCTGATGGATTATCTAAATCCTGTGACAGACAGATTAAACAAACCTAACACGAATAGCCACTAAACACTGTCAGGCCAGTTAATTACAATCCGCAATTCAGTGTTTTTTTACAGTTTCCTATGTAAGCAAAAAACTTGATTATCAGCAAAAAATAGTGTGTTTGTTTTGTTTATGTTTTGAATTTTTAATACAAAGGTATTTTCTGATCATGTTTTTGATTACTGAGTGATAAATCGAGATTATTCAACGGAAAGTGTTATCGTTTTTGTTCATAAAATAAGATGTATCGATCAAGCAGTTTAATAAACTACTAACTCTTCGTGAGTGTGGATCCCAACTCTGGCATTTCTAACAGCAACAGATTTAGGTAAATGATCGGCGTGTAATAATCAGAGAAGTGATCATCCATAGTTCTGTAATTAATAATGAAGTATCACTTCCATATAACAAAGCTAACACATGTATTCAGTTTTATAACAGATTGCTTCTTTTTACAGAGCACTGTTGCAAAGCTGAGCAATTTTTAAAGTAGCACAATTTGCGAAACCCCAGTATCTTAAATCAATCCAAAAGTTGGTTTAATTTCATAATATACTCCAAACGTGTACATATTTTTAAAACTGAACCTGAAAAAAATCCGCGCCCGAAGCATACGTACAAAAAATGTGAACTGTTTATAGGTGAATACAATACCAATAAAGCAGTATTCGATGAGTAAAACCTCCGGAGATTTTATCCGTAAAATTCTTCAGGCTTAGCAGGAACACCGGACAAATAAATAAAGCAGATACATTCACGGGTTAACTTGATGAATGAGTTGTGACTTTTAATACCGTATCCTGCGGGATATTTTATCAATATTTGTAAAAAGCAGACAAAAGGGGAGGCAAGTGCGTCTAAGTGTATCACATAGCGTGCGAGGTTTGGACGTGAGGGAAATAAGTTTTTTGAATGGGAACTGTGATCGCGTAAAGCATCGAGGGACTTCAAGCGGCTGCTGCAGTTGCGGCGTCAGTCATATGAGTTCGACAGCGCCCTGTTCAAATCGGCTTTTCTTTCTACACGATTGCCTTCAAGTGGGACGTTTCATCTAAACGTCTGTACCGGGACTTGGCTAAATAAATCGTGTCCTCAAAGTGTCGACACCGAGTGATCGATAGGCTAAAATCACCACACTGTTGGAAATACAAAAAAATGTTTTTTTTTTAACGAACTTGCGCTCCAAAAAGACCTTCACATAAACAGTCAATTTAAACCATTTCTGCAGGTCTAATCGGTTCAGAATGTATTCTCTAATGTTTACTTTGTTTAAATTCATTCTTCCGTGTCACATTCTGAAAGCTGAGTACTAGGTGTCTGGTATTAGATGATCTAAAAGTAAACAATCCTTTTCTCCAATGTAAACCCTGTCTGAAAATTATCTCAGCGGAAACAAAGAGTTGTAGCAAAGGTTTACAGTCCAGACGCTAAAAATGATATATAGAGCCTAATTTCATATGTGGATAATCTAACATACGAGGTATAAATGTTTTGGTTTTACATATGCATGTGTCATTTTATTACCAGGACCGTTACGTTTTAAAGAATATATATAAATAATTAAAAATTAAGGTCTTAACAGTTAAGTTATCAGCATAGTGATAAATTAGGCTATTGACACGTTTTACACATTTACCCATATTTCTCCGTGACAATAATAATGTAATCGGAAAGTTATAAAAATAAGGCCAAAATAAAAAAAAGGTATGGTTCTCAGGCACTTTTTTTCAGAAATCAATGCGGGCGGGCGCTTTTTTTATTTTAATTTTTTTAGTATGTTTCGATAAAAATGTCAAATGATAAGGGAAAAGCATGAAAATAACAGTTTTATTTTGCTAAATAAGTAAAAGCACTACGAAACAAAGGAAATTGTATTGTTTTATCTTCTTGAAAGAAATGTCGGAGCGGCAGCAGCTCAAAATTTGAAAGTTTTTATTGAAAATCAAAATAAAAAGTTTTGATGCGGGGGTTTAAAATTGCGGGCGGTGCCTGAGAACCATACCTTTAATTTTTTTGGCCTAAGTAGAATCGTGTTATATAATTTCTGAATGAGAGAAACGAACACTATTGACAGATAAAACCGGATACACATTTCTGATTCAGTCTGAATTGGCTTAACTAGACGTATCATATCATCTAAGATTGAGCAAAATTGCTTTATTCAAGGTTATAAGCTTTAAGCTGACAAATTAACCGCCTGAGTAAGAACCAACTCCATTACAGAAAGTAAACCTAAGCGTCAAACTTTGGATTTTATGTCCAAGATAACTGACATTACTGGGAAAAATGAATTTATATATGTAATCATATAAAGTTTTATCATTAACTGTTAAAGGGTTTTCAGTTTTAATCGGCAATGACTTAACTGTTGGTTTCATGTAACTCTCATCCTAAAAACATACGGCGGGTAGCGATTGAACATTTTCCTTCAAATCGTCCACGACTATGATTTGGTTTGGCAGACGAGTCCAGAGACGAAGTTCAAATAAAGCATAACACAAGAAGACAGATTTTATACAGTGAAATCTCATGACCGTCTGTCTGCAAATCAAATTCCTTTTCAAAGGGGATTGGCATTGCATGACAAGACAGCGGTTTATTCCGACAGGCGAGCACCTTGAAAGCGCCGCTATGGATCATGGGACAATATATTAATCTATATTTCACAGAACTCTGAGGTTATGGAATGTAACCCTGCCGCCCAGTGAATCAAATAGCGTTGATGGCCTAAAGGTTCGATTTGTCTTATGACTGGATGAACATGAATATAGGACATGTCGCTCAAATGAACACTAAGCGCAAAACATTATACCGTGGTAAATCAGAAAATACAGGCAACGTTGAGTCACTTTTCGCTTCGATAGCAGCAAGTTAAACTTCATACACCCGTGGTTTATTTAAATTATTGCCCACCCTAGACTATTTTTCTTCTACATTGTTTCAGCAATATCGTTTTTCTTGTCCCTAAAGATTTTCGGAAAGTGTTATGACATCGTCTAATCCAGAAGTCATTCTGTCGCTGAGCCATCCGTGATGTTCACAAAATATTTACGGTAACTTTTCCCCCACATAAACCCGAGAAGTGCAGCTCATATGACACATCAGATTCAGTTTTTTCTCTGTTTATACTTTTAATATAGGTACTTTACAGGAGCGATAAAACGAGCCTGGGTAACCAGGATTATCACGTCCGAAACCGGAATTCTACAGATGTAGAGAGTACTTAGTAAAACAAGCATAAAAAATGGAGGCGGTTTCCTCCACCAAAAACTCTTATATATATATATATATATATATATATATATATATATATATATATATATATATACTTTCCGAAAATTGTGGTTGGAGTGATAAAAAAGGATATATTTGTTTTCTTTGGAATAAGGGGGCGCTTTCTGCGGAAGAGGGGTTTTCTGCCTGTACGCCTGTGGATTGTCCCTCACATATTTAGCAAACAAGGCCTATTATACAAATATATATTTGCATAAAGAGTCTACTGGCTGACAGAAGTTTCATGCAAACATTTTTAATTCTGTTATCCGTCTGATCCTGTACCCGCATGATACAAGCCGATGGCATGCACAAAGCAGCCTGTTAATTTACATGCATGGCTGAATAATGCTTCTGTCCAGCAGAAATTTCAATGCGCAAATATAGGAATTATGTACATATATATATATATATATATATATATATATATATATATATATTATATATATTAAAACCTGTAAAATGAGACCACCGGTGGGACTGACATAAAAGTTGTCTTAATTCACAGGTGGTCTTATGAGACAGGTCAGTTATAATGAATACGTGTGTGCATGTGCGTGTGTTCCTTTGTAAAATTTTGTTAACCCTATATCGAACGATTTTAAAGAGTTAATATCAATGAAGTATCTATGTATTTATATATATATATATAAATATATATATATATATATATATATATATATATATATATATATATATAAAGTAAAACCTCGTTGTGTCGAAGTCGAAGGGACCCTCAGAAAACATCGACACATCAGAGGTTCGACACAAGCGGGTTTTATTTGGTCACAATTTAACTAGAGTTGTCAGGAATATCGAGTCTGTAAATTCGACATAAGCGGGGTATTCGACTCTAGCGAGTTCCACACACACACACACACACACACACACACACACACACACACACACACTACCACACACACACATATATATATACTTTATTGATATTAACTTTTTACAGTCGTTTGATATATTGTATATATTGATATATTGTATATTGTTTCATTTTCTTGTCACATTTGATAAACGGCTATATCACACAGTCGTGAGGTTGCCACTGCCGTCCTGCAACAGCGCCATTATATGGTGAATGAGGCCCACGTACTATTGTTTGTGTATGCTTATCTCGTGTTTTCAGTTCACTAATGCAAAAAAAAAAAAAAAAAAATGACAGGTACGCCATTGTGCATTACATGCCGTTTCCTGGACATCAAGTTGTATCAAATTTTTACCGTCAGAAACTCAGATGTTATCAAAATAACAAATAAAAATAATAAAGAGAATTAATGAAAAGTAACAAATAGTTGTTTTGACGGGCCTTCTCTTTCCGAGAAAATATGGACCTCTGAAGCTGGACCACGATTCTACGTATTCCATGCACAAAAAAAGCTCGCCAGAAAACATATTTGCGTTCCTGGATGCAATATAGGATGTCTAAGATAACATAAAGCTGAAATGATTGTTGAAAAATAAAAGTAGTTTTAATTTTAGTTTGAGATTTGATATTCTAATTCACAGAAGAAGGAATATTTTTTTTTCAAAAAAAGTTGTTGTTTTGTTAAAGTTTTATTTTTTTAATATATATTTATTTATTTAATTAAGTCTGTAAAGTTGATTGTATTTGCCAAAATATTATATTAAGTTTTCATTTTAAAATCAGTCTTTGACAAAATGATATCAAATAACTCATCTCACAAAAAAATCTGAAGAACAGTTTTAACACTCATAGTGTAAGTAACATAAATGCATAATACTATACCATATATGACTATTTTTCGAGAAATATTTTTTTAAAGATTTATTCAATAACACTCCTTTTGAAAAGTAGTCTTCTTCTATTATTAAGAATAACAAATACCACATTTCATTTGGTAAAACAGGTATTACTTTATAATTTCCATCGTAAATTATAATAAAAAAAAAGTGTTAAGGCCTGTCATGTAATCAGACACCCTTAATTAATTATAATATGTAATTAAGCAGTTAATTACCCATTTATAAATTTTACTGTCATTTTTTTCTTATAAGAGCAGATGACACAGATGATTAATTAACAATACTTATTAATTAACATCAACATCAGGTTATGCGAAAAGCAATTTCCGGTATATGACAATAGGCAACAAGTCAAACCAATTTAACATTTACCAGTAGCGACACCAATATAACAGCCTTTTTTCTTTTCTTGCAGGTAAGCGCCTCTATTTTCAATGCTCTCTTGACTAATTCGTAAAGGCCCCTTTACACAGGGCTGCCACCGTTGTGCCACCTTTGAGCGACCAAACAAATGACCAGGACGCTCAATGGTCGCCTAACCTCAGAAAATCCTGTTTATGTGTAACTGCATCATAACTGTTTCAGCAATACTTGTGCCTCCCTTGAACCTCCCAAAAAAGAGCATTAGTGCCTTTTCATGCCTGCCCTCCCTCTGCTTCTCCCATGCCACCAGCGCGACCACTCTGCCTTCATTCTACAACCACGGTAATGCTTGTGCCTCCCTTCTGCCTCCCTTGAGCCACCTTTGAGCAACCTACCTCCTCGGCGACCTTTGTGCGATTGTTTTGAACATGTTCAAAAACTCGCGGCGACCATGGCGTCCATCGTGATTTCTGAAACTCCTGTGTACGACATTTGAACGACCTGGGCAACCATTCTGCCTTCTTTGAGCCTTCTACGGCGACCTGGTAAATTTTGTGGTCGCACACGGGAGGCACAAAGGTCGCTATTCTGTGTAAAGACCCCTTAAACTACGTATGTAAATCAACATGTTCCATTTGGGACAACGTGACAGAGCAGTTTGTGTCCTGGTGTCACCAGGCCCGGTGTCTACTGCATCTGCGGGTCATGGATGTGTAATCAGCCCCGTTGCTGGGGCATAGCACCTAGGAACCCTTAACGACGAACTAACTTCTGAGTGATACATTTAGCCTGCAGAGCGTTCATCTTGGGCGGGGGGGGGGGGGGGGGGGGCACCAAGAAAAATCTCACCACTCCTCGGCTGAGATTTGACCTCATGACCTCCCAGCTCTGAGTCCTGTGCTTTACACTTAGACCACAGAAGCCGGTCAAGTAGCAACCTTGCTCAAAATGACAATTAATATACATGCATGTTTCTTTTGTAATGTCATAAACTGCACCTGCATAGGGTTTAGGTTTCCTGGATTCGATGAATGCGACTCAGATTTCTGTCATTTAAAACGCAGTAATTCTTCTTTTAGATATACTTATTTTCCCTAAGAATATCACATTACCATAACTATGCATGGATCGCATTTTCATTTAAGTGTACTCTAAAATGTAAAATACGGACGTCCGCTTTGTATAGTAGGAGACGGAAGCTTTAGAATAGATTTTCGAGCTTCATTCACCAATTTCAGTTTTTATTTGAATAAGACCCATCATATTGATTTGAACATATTCAGTTTAACAGGATAACATAAAAGCCATTAAGGCTAACAAAACATGCTCTCCTGTTAGGAATTAATAGTACAATAATGTCAACTTGTTGCTTAACAAAGTTTATAAACGATATACTATTAATAATAATACTACTTCCACTACTAATACCACTAAATAATAATAATAATAATAATAATAATAATAATTATAATAATAATTTATTTCATAAAGCGTAAAATCCATGCAATTCATACTCTAAAATGCTGATAAATACAGGTAATAGTAATATAATAAATATCAAGAATACGCAGTGAAAATGCATCAAACAAGTCAGTATGTTATAAAGGAAAATATGAATATAATGAAATGTCAGAATCCAAAATGAGACAATGACTAGAAAAACACTACTCAGCAAATAAGTACGATGTTATTATTTTTGTTGCAAGCGGACACTTGTTGCCTCTCCCTGACGCCCGCAACTGAGCGATAATGGGGACGCGGCTATGAAGTGTAAGACCTCAGGAATTAGGCCAAAGTCACAAATAAATATCAGGTACAAATCTTTGTACAAGGACTAATAGTGTGCCCAAAGTTCATTTTTTTGAAAATCGGCCATAATGCATGAAGATAAGAAAATGGCAAATTATCACAGGCCAGAGGCGATGTGGCCAGCTCGGGTCAACAACATGAATGCCCAACTACCTGATCCTATTTACTTTCAGCATATCAGATTACTATATTAAGTCCAAAATTCGGCTCTGTCAGAATTTGTGTTGACACGGTGTAACAACAATACCAAGGAACCTGCTAATCCGGATTAACCCTGGATTTAATGTCAAGTCAAACGTATTAAAACCCACATCAGTGTATATAATCTGTGTTTATACTATAATATGTATCAAGTAGTCTCTTATCCGCTATTTCCCATGACCCGAGTAGGTAAATATGGCCAGCTTTCCGAATTCGGGACAATGGCCTCCGCACATCTGCGACATCGCACTGAATGAACACGGTTGAATGTACACAGGGGCAGTGAATAGTTTACCTAGGCCAGGCCGAGATCCTGCCAAGAGTAACACTTGAGTAACTTGAACTAGACCGAATATATTGGAAAGTGCATCATTGGTAACTTAAGAAAAATTTAGGTAAACGAGTCAAAGCTTTGTTGTTTGCAAACTATTTGCATGTTTAAATTTATGAATTCCTAATATGGACAAAATAATTTTTGCGGAGATCGAATACTTATTTTCTTTATGTTTCTTTTTCATTTATCTATTAATTGTCGTAGTACAAGGTTTAATGATGGACTTGTAATGGCACATGGTTCCCTAACACATTTTAGATGACATTTTCCTATTATAACCCAATATTTATAATATGCAAATTAGGGTCACGATTAACAAAAACTCTACTCTTTCCAATATCTCATGTACTATCCATGATGAAAGGTCAACCACTATGTCTAGACCTAGGTTTTCAAAAAATTGTAATAATATTGTCTACTATGGTCCCTTCCTGGCGAGTATTGTCTTAAACATAAACATGTTTCAATATCTGAACTCTAGAAAACACTTTGTGTTGCCCTTTAGTACCAGTAATTATTTTTTCTCACATAGATGTGATATCATTTAGTGCCATATAAAACTAGCCACTGGGAACGGTCCATGGGATATCGTTTACCATTCAAAAGACTTATTACATTTTTTCATGATAATTTATTAAAATATCTCATCGATTTTGTAAGTTTTGAGACAAGAGCATTGAATCAATCCATATAGGTTGAATGAATATTTCAATTTGATCTATATGGGAGAGTTTTAAATATTTTATCTAAACATCAAACAAGTTGTTAAAACATTGACGAATCCCTGATCTTCTGCCAACCCTCTTTAAATTACTCTCTGTTAATATCTGTTTTATTGTAATGTTTTTTTACAAATTTGAATTTGATGCTCAGATTATTATAGGTCGGAACAAAGGTCACGCCTTCTGCAAGGAAAGCTTAGTTGAAATTGCATTCAGTTTTCAGGTGTGGATGGTTATTGGGGTGTAAGAGATTTAAGTCCATCTCAAAGGATTGCAAGTTGATGGCGAGTTTTCACGAACTCCCCATTTTACCGGCATCTATTACCCGGCAAGAAACTTACGAGTACGTACGAGCATTGCGAGTCGTACGAACCTAGTACGAGTATACTGCGCGACAAGAACGAGTGTAGCCGAGAGCGGTATGACTGGTACCGATTTCAGTACGAGCTTTTACGATTTTATTACGAGCTAGTGCGAGGTCATCACAACCTTGTCCGTGCCCAAGTTTATATGTGAAAATAAAGCTTTGTTTGCACGTTTGGATTTTAACATCGATGTTCCTAACAGATTCCAATAACGTGTCAGACTCTCACGTGTTATGTCATGCTGGTATCCTATTCAATATGATGAATGGCCTAAAATAAGAAGATGTGGGTGACGTGTGCAAAATAACACCGGCCTTGTATGACGAGTATAGACTTGTTCCCTGCCCCCACTGACACCTGTCAAGGCTTATAAATACAGATGGTGGTACCATGACGGATACACGGGTAAATATATCCACATACAAGCTATAATGGCAGCATTGTTGCCCGAGGCCCAATAAGCTTGTGAAACAAATATTGATTCGAATGCGATTAAGCGTTAGTATAGGATTTATACATAAATATACATGTATATGTATCGATGGTTGCCATGAACTCAATGAACTAGTAAACCAATATACCGTTGTTACAGTTGATACAGTGTCTTGGTATACGGACTATAAATACGGCCACGTGACAAGGCGTTCAAACTGTTATACATACAAAGCCAATGTACACTGAAAGACCTACATGTGGTCATTTCACTGCGCATACATTTATTGTTAGCGGAACTAATGAACATACCCCACGCGGGCTGACGGTATTTATATGAATGGTCACTTTAAAATTGTTTGTGTGCGTGTTTACTATACTTGAAGAAAATATGACAAACACCTGTTGATATCGTTGAAACGTTAAAGGGGGTTAATTAGTATTTGCTTGAAGATCTATCTCAGGAATAAAAATAGCGAATTAGTTTCTTGGAACTGCGCCGTGTTTTTCCCTATTGAACTAGATTGATGTTTAGGCCTACCAAATGATATTGTTATAATGACTGGTCATTATGAAGCAAACAGGATCTCAAGGGTTTTAGTGCATGGGGCTATATGGGCGATCATCAAAACTTAATCTGTATGCATTAATTAGATGAAAACCCTGATGTTTTGTTCTGATATTTAAGCCTCCCGATAGGAAGGGGACTTTAATAGGGATTGATGAGTTTATTTCTATATAAATATTTGTGTTTAAAAAATTGTCTGTTGACCTAATCAGTGCAATACCTTCAATTTCCCCCTTTTTTCTTTCTTCTGTCAATTTCTGTCTGCGCAAAATCGCCAGTATGGCCAATTTTCAAAAAGATGCATTCAGGCACAATATTGGTCCGAGGTCACAGATTTGCACTTGATATATATGTTTGACCGTGATCTGATTCTCCAAGTTCGTACACTCCATACCCGGTTCCCCGTAATCTCTCAATTGCGGGCACTAATGGTTGCTTTATACGACTGCATACAGCTTGAAATATTGTAATATCGGAGGCTGTTGAGGGACCTTCATGGACAAATCTAACTCCCTTATCACTAGGTGGACTTATCTCTCCTCTTAATATACATTTAAACCTAAATATTACCCAAATTTTATAATTTTAACACTTCACTAACCCCCCCCCCTTAAAAATCAAATCGTCTAAGGAAGTATAAAAGAGGATAAGATTATGCCAAAAACACACCTTTTGCACAAACATAACGGTCACTTACTGTCATTATTATTATTATTATTCTGGAATAAAGAAATGACTTTTATATTAACCATGCATGCAGAAACTACTTTACAATAAATATTAATAAGTATTCACATATAAACTGCGCGATATATATATATATATATATATATATATATATATATATATATATATATATATATAGAGAGAGAGAGAGAGAGAGAGAGAGAGAGAGAGAATATAGAGAGAAAGCGAGATATTTATTTTAATCATATTTGTAATATATTGGAATTGATATTGTTTTAACATATTAATCGATACCCACAGTTAGAAGTAAAGATATTAATTATTATTAAGTAATTACCTGTGTTGGAAGTTATGACCGTTTCATCCCGTCTGGAGAAGGCAAGGTACATCGGGCGGGGACGTTAACGATAAAGATGACACTTTTAAGGGGACCATCGAGTGCTTACGTTAGTGCTTATCAGCAACACTAACACGACAGCACTGCTGTGACGCGCGTAGGCAGCAAGCTGATTAATGGCCTTAGACGATGGAAGCCGAAATTAGACTTAATTTTAACTCTCTACTTAGACATTGACGTAGACCGCGGACATAACCACTAGGCATAATTACCTCCCCTTGAATATATATATTTCAGACTGAAATTTAACCCATAATTCTATTTGAACATTTCGTTAAACCATTTAAAAAAATGATCTAGGGATGTTCAGAAGAGGATACATTTGTTTCAGAAACGCACACCTTTTGAACAACAAAAAGATATCATATTATGGAGAATTTAACTACTGTAATATTCTGTACCTTGCTTCCTGTAAAAATCTCGAAAACTCATAAATCAGCAACGATTAACAGCTGAAATAATGATGAAATGTACAAATGGAGGGCGATAATTCAAGTGCGATTTCCGGAATTGAACTTGTGTTTCGAGATGAAGAAATTCTTTAAACATATTCACAGTTTTACCTTCTCATGTACTTGATAAATGATCGGATTATTTGGATCCCCCCACATGTTATAAACACGTAGATATAAACATAACGGATACCCTGTGTGTGGCGGAATCCGCCTCTTGTGACCTGTTATCGTAAAAGGTTCAAGTGATTGTTTTTAGTTAGTTTAGACGTCAGATACCGGAATATGCCCCTTCTTCGGTTACATCGTGAGTATATGGGGATAGCCAAAGATAGTAAGCCAGAAATATCATAGAAAGGGACATCACATATACAAATGATTGTTTGTATAGCGAACAGACACGACCAGTCGTAGTTAGGGTTTGTTAATTCACACTGGGTTCAGCAATTGCTTCAGCGCACGTATTCATTGGGTCATTCTCAGCGCGGGCCGTGTATTAACGTCTAGCAGACCTTCGGGAAATCCAGGGGTTTCAGATGGGACCGTTGTATGTATATTGGTGTAAATTGCCATGTCGCCAGAGGATGTTCAGATAATTAGGTATCAATACATCTATTGGTTCAAGGTCAGGACATCGGTTTATAATAAATACGCCCACGGGTACAATGTTACTTTCTGAAAGGAGGCGATGTTTTCATCAGTGTTTGTTATCACCCGCCAAAGAGAATTTCAAATCATGTGTTTGTTTTTACGTTTGTATATTTAATCAGAACCAATAACTCCGTGAGCTGCGAATTTGTTTTTTTCGGAAACGTTACAGTATAATGTGTCTTGTTATTAATCTGAATATATGCTTGCACTTTCCATTTGAATGGTCTGTGTGTATATACGTACAGGAAATAAGGCTCCAATGAGCACGAAAAGAGTCCTTAAATTTTTGGCGTAGAACACTTTACTTCATAGAGTGCGTGACAAAAACTTTCATAATCAAAGAATTATTTTGAAAATCCAATGTAAACGTTACAGTGCTATCAATTCATGGAAAAAAAAAGAATTATAAAAGTTTTGACATAAGCAATACGGTATAGTCCTCCCGCGATGTTTGTACTTATCCGATAGAAAGACTTATTTTTTTCTGTTTTTGCAGACGGTAATATTCTACTGAATAAACATTTAATCCATTAAGCGATTGAAGACTAGAGTTTATCAAAAAGATATCCCGGGACCGTTTTGTCAAATGACAATTGTAATAGAATAAAATTATTCCCGGTTGGCAGGAATTACTTTATATAGGGACGGGAGATTTTTCTCTGAAAGTTAATAAACATCAGGACTAATGGTATGACTCAAAATCTCCAGTCCCAAAAGTAAAAAGACACTTTCATCCCAGGGAGGCAAACGAAATTTTAATCCTGCAAAATTTCGCCAAATAAGATTATATGTATACATAATCTGTGCATGAATTCTCTATATCAGTGATATATCTATAGAAAAAATGACAACAACACAGCCATTTGCTTAATTGCTTTCACCATGGAGGACTCAGCTTATTTATATGCATTAAACTATTAATCTAAAAACAAAAAGTAGAATGCATTACTTTTATTAACAAAATAAAAACTCAGCCTTATAACAAATCGGGGGTATAGTGAAAATAAAAACTCGTTTCTTGTGATACATTGCGTCATTGAATGATAGATCGTGCATAGTTGTTTACGATTTCTCATTCCAAACCGATTTATAATCCCAAATGCCGATAAAATTGTTACAGGGATATAAATAGCCAACGTGTAGCCGACAGAGGCCAAATCTATAGGTAGATCTGAAAAACACAGTCAGTAAAACGGATTTTGAGGGAAAAGACTGCATCAGATATTTATGTTAAATAAGATATCAAAGCAGTTGTTTTATAAAATACTGCTCTTTATAAATTTCAAAGATATGATATTAGATATTTAATCCGGGAAATGAATCTTGAATCTCTATTTGTGGGTGTGATTTTATCGAGGATTGGACGAAACTGTGCATTAATGAGGATATGGTCGTGTTTTACTTGTATGGAGATAGCATGTATAACGAAAGAGGTGCCGAAACACTCATATTTCCCATGCTCTATTGCTTTCCTCCAGTTCCAACTAAAATAAGAATACAAGCCACTGTGCAGGCATGTTATTGCTTTATATCATGCCAATGATAATGATATAATAATGATAACAGTGCATGTTTAGTGCAAATAAACTTATACTTTGCATGAGACCTTCCATATAAAGCAAAGAAGTCCCCGCATAAACTACTCACATGACTATATATATATATATATATATATATATATATATATATATATATATATATAAGTGTGAGGAAGGCGACATATGTATGTATGTGTGTACATGTATATAGTAACGACAGTTAGTGAAATTCTAAATCGTCACCGGTCTGTTTACTAGGTCACGTGTTGTTGTCATTTACATTGAATTGAGATGAATGAATGATCGGCGTATATTATGTTCACTATGTGGTCCTAGTTGCAGGCTACGCTTTTGGGGCAAGGGGTTAATAAAGAATGATTTCCCAGTTGATCTGTCCATGAGATCTCTCTTTTTCTCTCTCTCTCTCTCTCACACACACTGAACATGAACGTTGGCAACACATGTAAGTATACATAAAATATAAACCATGCTCACGTGTATGAAAATTGAAGAATATAGAAAGGGATATGAGAGAGAGAGAGAGAGAGAGAGAGAGAGAGAGAGAGACCGGGGGGGGGGGGGGATGGATTAGAAAATTAAATGTACGTATGCCAAAGCAAATGAATTTCATCTCCTGGAATATTTAAGTGTGTGGCTTCAAACATATTACACCCTAGACAATATCACATATGCCAGTTGCACAAATGCAAATAAACATGTTATATTAATGTAATGGGTTTCATTGAGCATAAGAACCTACTGTCTGTCAGATATTTTTATAGGAAAATATATCTCTCAAACGCAAAGTCTGATACAATCATGAACAATACAAGTATGAAATACCAGTCTGAAATATACAACATACTTGAATAAATGTGCCCATACATGGTGGCGACTTTGTTATATTACGGCCAATAAAATCTAGCTGCGGTTTTTAATTTTTAAGCTAAAAAACATAAGTGAAAGAGCAAGTTTGTGTTCTGTGTTTGCTTATAAATCACGAATCATGAATTTATGTCAGTTTGTGAAACCTGCTTTGCAATGTTTCTCTTAAAGACTACGCCCAAGGAAGGCACATATGCCATGTTATTTTAAACAATAAACCGGATTTATGAATGTATTGAGTGTCAGACAGAAAACTTTGTGTTCATGTCTTTAATTAGGCGATAACTGCTGAATTGTTGCCTTGTAATAAAAATAGTAACGCCTAAACTGTTGTTAACATGGGTGCACCCAAAAACATGCTGTACTTGAATTTTGTTGTATGGACCAGCGTTCATGGTAAACCAATAATGGCGATAACGTTTGTTTTCTTATTGAAAGGTATAGAAAAATGAAGGATTGAACTTGACAAAAACATAACTATTTGTGTTTGGATAATGGATCTGTTATTAATGCATGTATAATTTATATACTATATACATGTATGTATGTGTGAACCGGGGGGGGGGTATTTTAGGCTAAAGGGGAAAGACTGGAACTCAGTGCAGTGTAAATGTAAGAGAGAGAGAGACAGAGAGACAGACAGACAGACGGAAAAAAAAATAGGCAGAAGCACTAGATAGACACAGGCGACCTAAACGGAGGCCAATAACAAGAGATAAGCATATGTGTTGAGCTGTATAGAGAGATTTACAGATGGAACCACTCTGGATATGTATACGTGTACATGTGTACCTGTGCGCGCGTTTGCATCACATTAATTTTCAAATACCTGTGTATATATTAAATCAGACACCCATATATTAAAATCTAAAACTTTTACAAAAAAAATACGTATAATCCAAGAACAAACTAACGTAACATCTACCGACAGTAAATTAAAAAAAGACAAATGTTTGAATGAAAACTCTTACCTTAATTAGCTCTCCGTATTCCTCACCGTTAGTGATCAACAAGTGTACGGTGCGATCCCGAGCTTGCCACAGATAATGATCATATCATCCCCTATATATATCCTGGGAGTTTTCAAAACAACTACTATTAGCCAGTGTGGGCAGTGAATTGTCTGTCACACTCCCTTGAGCGGGTTCAGCCCCATACACAGTTTGTCAGGTTCATTGATGAGCCCTGTCGGCCAACTAACTGCCCGCGTGCACTCTCTCAGTCAACTGCTGTCGCGTTAAATCCACTTTTGTCAACTCGTTTCTGTCTTCGCTGGTCATTATTAGTTCCCACTGCGCTCGTCAGATGGCATTTGCGTCACCACCTTTATTATCCACTCGTGTTTACAATCAATCGTAATGACATAAGGGTTGCTGGCAAAGTATATTCAGCAGCAATTACACTCAAGCACTCTCTGACATCAGTCGTTGATATTTTAGATCTGATTCTGAAGCCATCATGGAACATTATGAGCTACAGGTGTTTTGTTAAAACGCTCGGTATTTTGACGGTGGTACTATTCCGTGTTTAACTGTCGGCAACGATGCCAAGTCTGTCCTAAGGGGGTATTTTATATCCATATTTCCCATGGATTCCAACCCTTCCGCCAAACAAACTCATCCATTCAGGAATTGTGGGATTTAACGGCTAGTCTCAACGGTCAAACTTTAAACTCAAAATGTGTCCCTGTTCAAAGTTATACCTTCTGTTTAAATTTCACATTTTACAAAATATTTCTTATTATGTTTAGTCCTTAGCACAAAAAAATACATATTCATGTATTGTCACCTCTAACAATGCTTATCCAACAAATTATAACGAACTCTTTTACCCTCTGCACTTCACTGATACCTACACCGCTGGGTATATTTAGAAGCCCCGGTGCATTGTGGGGTAAGGATTTCTTTACCCACAGTCCCTAACCAGCAGGGTCGTACTCTTGTGGGTCCGATTCTGCGCAGTTCGATAAATCACGAGAAATTGGAAACTTTTTCGCGAAGGGGCTATCTGTCAGGAATTACTAATACTAAATACCAGGTAGTGGTGAAAACTAACATCGAAACGGTAACAACAAATATTGTGCAAAGCACGATCGACATGTAACGTCATATTTGGACATTTGTTGTTTATAATAAGCACATCTGCTGGGTTAATGCCGGTCCTGTGTATATTTGATTTATATTATGTACTTTCTGGGGAAATACTGAAAACAGGTCGTAGAGGCGAAGGTGGAAGAAATAATAAAATCCTCCATGGAATGTTATTTATCAAACACGGTATATGCGTCAATGTTGGCAAATATAACTAGAATACGGGTAGTCGACAAGCGACTACGTGTATCCGCCGAAATCAGAGTGGGACGGGTGAAGTGAGGCATGGATTGAGTGGCAAGGGGAAATAGAGTGAGGTGTGTTGCATATAAGCATGGATGTCTGCAGCCGATATGTGTATGTAGGTGGCGCCACCTACAACAAAATCCAGAAAGCTATCCAAGTTGTTTACATCTGCAAAATTTTAGGCAGATAAGTCAACTACTTGTATAAGAGTGATTTTATCCCACAGCAGGTAAACAGACTGACGCTGTGCGAAAATGATGACAGGTAGCGCCACCAATTTGTGTATGAACAAGAGCTATATTAAATCTATACACATGCAAAATTTCAGGGGGATATGTCAAACCAGTCCTGAGATATCAGCCTGAATGTCTGCAGCGTAAACATAAATTGCATGTATAAACATGCAAAATTGTAGGCAGATAAGTCAAACCACTATTGAGATATGAGTGATTTTATCCCACGGCAGACAAACAGACGGACGCTGTTCACAGATAGTTGCATGTGGCGCCTCTAGTTTTGCGTATGATAAAGAGCTATGTGCGATCTATACACACGCACAATTTCAGAATGATTCAGGAAACAAGTCCTGAGATATAAGGCTGGATGTCTGCAGCGTAAACATAAATGTAGGTGGCGCCACCTGACACAAAATCGAGAAAGCTATCCCAGATGTATAAACCCTCAAAAATTTAGGCAGATAAGTCAAACCACTCCCGAGATATGAGTGATTTTATCATCTGTGCAAAATTTCAAGCCTGATCGGTCAAACGGTTCCTGAGATATGTGGGTTTATGTGTGAAAACAGACGCACAAATGGACACTGGGCAGTGAGGAAAGGTCAGAGGTCAACTAAAAATGAGGGCGCAGCAGTTCACATGTGACCCGATCATAATTCCGATTTTAAAAAAAATTCCGCCCAGTGGTTACGGAGGAGTTCTTCGGAAACCTATGCGGCGGCGGCGTCCGACTGAAAACATAGTATCCGCAAAAATCTGTTTCGGCGGATACAATTACCATGTTACCTGAGGTGGTAAGTTTTTATATGTGAAAGACTCCTACAGTTGCAATACTCTCTTCGCAAAACTCTAGTTCATCTGACTCGTGACCAGATGTCCTTGTTGAAAGTGTATGGATTTTTCTGGCGGCCCCCACAAGTTATGAACACGTAAATATAATCAAAACGAACAGATTGTGAGCGGTACGAAAGGCGTGTTCTGATTTATATTTTTTTATGTAAGGTTCATGGAATTATCTTTTGTTAATAGACCTCAGATATCGGAAAGGCCACATTTCAACATTTCAATAATAGGGAAAGTTGATTAACGAAGAGGTCAGTTTATCTTTCAGCTCCATGTACTTCACAAATAACAATATACGACTCTAAACATTTGTCATATAACATCCTTGAGAGGCACATTATAATTATAACAGGGGGGGGACCTGCTTACAAAACCCACCTCTAGGTGACACGTGAGACGTGTATTTTTTTCTCCAGACACATGAAACTTTCACTAGAGATTTTCAAGTGACGTGTTTTCTTCGCATTTTGCTGGTACACATACGAATTTACCTGTCTAAAATGCGAATAAGTGTCGGATAGGTATACCGTCAAACCATTCAGATTCATTCATAAACAGTAAAACATGTCTAATAAGACCACCTCAGAGACTGGCCAGTAGTGGTCTTAATGTACATGTGATCTTATAATAGATGGTCTTCCAGACAGGTTGCATTGTATAATTTTCAAGCCCTGTCACCTTAAGGAGAAAAATGGTCACGAGCAATCTGATTTACAGTACAAAGTCTTGTGGTTTTACCTTTGCTGGGGTACAGATATAATAGCTTCTATTAGAAAATGATTTCCTTAGAGAGCGTATTAGATATCGGCTTATGTGATGGCCATATCTTACAGTCAAATGCCCAAAATATAACGGGCGATACAATAATCACTCAAAAATATCCTGAGAGAATCTGCAATATACGAGTTTATGTATCGGAGAAAGGTGAAATGGCCTTGGCGGCATTCATTCCATTAGCTGTAGACAGTGCATTACCAGTCGCCCTTTGAAGGCGGTGATTTCCCTGACGTCTGGGTGTGTCTAGTTAAAGCGCGTGTGATGGTACAAAGGCGTTAGATAGTATGCCGCACGAGACTTACAAGTCTATACCAAAAGCTCTCACTCATGACGCAATATGTAACATCGGATATGCTTTTGTCGGATACAAGGCCGTGTTAATTACGGTAGGATGACTTCCGTTTCTGTCACACCTTGTCACCTAATGTAGCAGTTATAGCACCACTCTTGACAGACATTACGAGTGTTTCCACATGTATTATAACAACAGATAAAATGTGTGTAAATTAATTCAAAATACAGTAAACGTGTATACAATTAATCGAGTTATAGACAGAATAATGAACAATTATTAGCTTCATATTTGCAACACATACGATTCTCGTAAATACTCCACAAATATTATTTAAATGAATACTGGGCATTTAATATCATTAAAGTTAAATTCATACTGATTCATAAAAATACATTATTTTTTATTTTAGATCACCGATAAATTTAAAAATTGCAGAATCCCATTTACATTCTTTAATTCTTTGTTTATTTCATGTTTGTATATTTTGTATGGTTTTGCCTTTTATCAGCTTCCCATTTAGATCAAACTGTCTTTCATATCGATTTCTGTTTACCCCCCCCCCCCTCGATAACTTGAAATCGATTTCATATTAAACCATATACGGTTTGGGATTATACTTGATTTCTCAGATTAGGTAAAGTCTTATATTCTATGTTTGTATGTCATGTGTTATGGGCTTAAATGACGTTTGTGAGTCAATATAAATAAAATTAACAATAAAATTAACATTCGGTGTGAATTTGATTTTGCATAGATTGATTCCAGATTTTAATTCTCGTATCTTTCACTTTATTTATTGGAATGATATATCACGAGTTAAACGCTAAACATTTGTTTGATCAGCAAAGGGGTTATCTGAACAGGGCGCGGGCGTCATCTGAAATTATGTTCAGACTACCCCTTTGGGTAATGTGAAATCGATTTCAGATAACCGGGGGTTAAATTGATATAGGGGTAATTTGAAATCTTTACGACATAGCAATTCTTATTAATGTATACAACATGTTCAATGTTAAATGAAACAGCATTTATCTTCATTAACCTCAACCAACTCGACGTTTTGGCCATTAACCACACATAACCACAGTCAATAATTACTGTGGTCCTATGTGTGAATGGTAATGGGATAAGGTTATAATGTACATTTAATTAATTACATTCAGCATACGGGAAACTGGGGCCGCTAATGCCTAGGTATGACATGTAAGGATCAGTAACCTTCCGTGAGGTTATATCGATGGCCTATTGGTTGGTTTCGTCTATTTGCGAGTATTCGATATGAATGATATGTCATTATTAAGCCACTCGATTTCAGGTTAAATATCCCCTGGAGCAAGAATGATCATGAAACTAAATGTTTGCAATCACCAAGCGATCAATGGCAGAACCCCCCCCCCCCCGGGCCCGCAACTGAGCGATAAAAGGGGATCGGCTATGGAGCGTGCGATCATTAGAATCAGTTCAAGATCAAAATAAATATTAGGTGTGAATATGTGACAAAGGAATAATATTGTGCCCAGATGTCAGCCTTGGAAAATAAGCCGTATGGGAGATCTAGCCGCAAACTAAAAATAGTGGAAGAAAAAAAATGGTTTTGCACTTGGGGACCAAAGAAGGTTCACCTACAAACATTTTTTCGTACACACTTAAGAGGAAATATTGTCTGGTTTAAATTTGGATGAACATATACAAAAATATGTAGGTTAAGCAGAGTATAAGTAAATTTAAGTATGGGACATATCCAAATTTATTGTTTCTGTTTGAGACAGAATGTGGATATAGATAACTGTGTTACTGACATGTTTACTTGTATATCGTTCTGTTCTTAATAAACAATAAAAAAAACAACTTTTATTATTATAATAGAAATATGCAACTGAATAAACCCATATATACTTCTCCGTCCTGCGTATGGAGGGTTAATAACAATGTAAACTAAAAAAAAAACATAATCTCTCAGGTTCTAACGAGATTTGGCTATTTTTCTCTCTATCAGAAGCTACCGGAAACTCAGCCGTAATAGTTCAGTGACGAACTCTTATGTCTTTTCTACAAAGCTATGACCTACTTGACCGTGGCTAACAATAAATGTCAGTGATCTGGTAAAGTCCAGACCACCCGAGTCCGATAGCAAGTCCGAGTCCAGGCTCCCTGAGCCCAAGTCCACCCTCCCAAGTCCGAGTCAAATTGTAACGGAATCCAAAGTCCAATAAAAATCTCTTTATAAAAGAAAAAAAAATAATGGAACTTTTACACAATCCTTTTACCATAGGATTTAATTACTTTGAGCTCCCGATAAAAACCTAAAGATTGGTATAAGAAATATTTTTCTGTAATATTCTGTTGAAATTCGCACATATATAATGTAATATGAAACGATATGATATGATATGTGATAAAGGTTTCCTTCTGCTGGACTCGTGATGGACTTGCCCCGATTTCTCGAGTCCTTACCTCCGAGTCTGTGTCCAAGTTCGAGTCCCTAAAAAATGGACCTCCATCACTCGCGTGGGCGTGGTCACCCATGAGCGTTATTCCGGCATCCTCTCGGACAATACGGGCACAATAACCACAAGCTCTCCTCGCAGATATACATTCCCGCTTTCAGACTGCTCTGTAAGTATCTTCATGTCATATATCCGTACATACCCTGACTAAATCATTCTTTGCATGCATTTCGAGCCCTCTATGTCCCGCCATCTTTTTTACAGATTAAAATCGAGATGTCGCAAGTTGTTTGTGGGAATTCAAGGTATACGGCTGGTAAGATCACATGTTTATGAGGATTAGGTAAACAGTATTTTCCATTCTATGCCATTAATTAAATAAAAGCTGAATTTCATTTTAATTCATAATTATGTATAATTGTGCTTCTTTAGAAGCAATAAACCCCTGTTTTATAGCTGAAAGGTATGTAATGATAATCAAAATAAAATAAAATAAAATTAGTGATATATAAAAAATGGATCTTCCCCGTGTTCATATTACCTGGGAGAAACACAAACTCATAGGACGAATGAGCAGTCAATAAATGTTCCCCAGGACAATATTTTCAAGAGGACTCTACCGTATTTTCATGGGAAATTATCCGTATCATATATAAGTAAGAATAATCAAGTAACAAAAATCTTGAATCAAAGTGCTGAGTTTTATACCAAACGTTAGCTTTAAAATGTTTTAATAATAAAAATGCCAGCCTGGAAAGAGAAAAAAATCTTCTCAGAAGAAAATGTTCTATAAAGCCAAGAATAAACTGCAAGGAGAAGTTTTATGATGGTTGTGATGATGATATTTATTACTAATATAATTAATATCATCATCATCATCATCATCGCCACCACCACCACCAACAACACAACCACCACCACCACTACTACTACTACTACTACTACAACAACTATTATTATTATTATTGGCGAACTCTAACTAAATAAAACAAAAATTGTAGAACTCTCATTGAAATGACACAATTATAAAATAAAAAAAAAACTCGGTTGAAATGAACAGTACATTCTAGGTTTAGGAGGGGACGGCTCCTGTGCTGCCATCTTGCGCCATTTCAATGAACTACTAAATCGAAAATGCAGTCAGATATCACCATTAGAGACAAGTTGCGTGATGTTTTATTTTACTTCCGACAATGTGTCAAAGGTGTTCATGAACGCCAAGAAATATTACACGCCATGATACGTAAATAATTACAACCTGGCGAATAAGTGAAGAATAATTACGGGAAGACCCCTCACTGGTGACAAAATATGACCCACTGTGCCAGAAAGGCTTACTAAGGAGTAAAAGGGTGTCGTCGGTAATTTCAGTCGATTTATGTCCGTTGGCTCCGGGTCTGGTCACGCGTACAAGATCGAAAGAAATGGTAATTATTGGTATTTTGTTATCTCCAAGGCTTTTTATTGAATGAACCGTAAACCCCGGATATAACACCTTACAGAGGTGACCCTATATATATATATATATGGGACCAATTGCGCATTAGTAATATTATATCAATAAAAATAAAGGTAAATATTAAATTACATGCAATGCTACATTTTGTAAATGATCTCAGAGACGCAACCATTAGTTTGTATTTAATAATTCAGAACCCATTAGTGTAGCTTTCATTACAGGTGTACATTTACTTGTTTTTTTAGACTCTTGTGGCGTTGTAAATTTACTGACTGAGAAATGTTTTGTGTCAGTGTAAAGATTGGGGATACACCCATTCCAGGTTACCCCCCCCCCCCATCGGGACTCATTACCAACCCGAATCCCCCCTCCCGGCTGATTTATAAACTAATTGGTTATTTCTTCTGGTTTTAAAGCATAATTTGATAATTCAAAGAAAGACAAGAATAAAACAGATTTAAAGCTGCAGTCAATATCTGCTTAAGTAAAAAGAAAAAGAAAAGTCGCAAGCTGTTAATCATGCATATGGTTAATTATTTGATATTGAATACTGTACTTCACCAAAGTGCATGACGCCGTACACAAACATAGTATATAATAATGATAAGCCTTATTTGAGAAATTTGTAGAAAATGTTAAAAACATTAAGAAATAACTCTCTGGGTCAGTTTAAAAATCTTAGTTAGTAGGGTTAAATCGTTTTCAAGTTAACACAAGGGGTAATCTGAAGCGGGTGTAATCTGAAACCGCTACACCGGCTCCCGCGTGTGAAGTGTTAATTTTACATAACCTTTCCTTTCAGTGTCTGGGCAGGCCTGACTACGGGCGAAATTAATAATTCCGTGGAGGACTAAAATTGGATTCTGTCTGGTCGCAGGTAACACAAACTATTAAATAAGTGTCTTGAACGCAAAGAAACAATTATATTTTGAAATTGGTATGTCCATTGAATAAATTGTATGGTATACTTTATGAATAGGTCAGATCTCGGGGCCTTTCTTAGCATACAAGAAAAACTGACTCAGATATAATAGACGGAATTGTTCTGTTACTAGTAACAGTACTTTTGGATTTAGTAAGACTACGGCAAGGCACGTGGTAGTACTTGCCCTGATGATGCTAATAGCAGTAGTAGAGACATCTCTACAGCTATCGAAAAATAACAGATGGTTATATTACTGGATTAAAAGTGGTATAGCCCTAGTCACACAACGTCCACCAGGCCCTACAGAGTTGTTTTATGGCCAAAAAATTGAACTTTTCGGGCGAGCTTTGTTTTAAAGAGCGACGAGGTCTCGTTGTAAATTCGATGAAAGTTTTAAAGAGATCGCCGGGGGCCCCAAGCGAGCAGCGCTACGGCATCTTGGGATCTTCCGAATTTTTACACTCGTGTGAACTCCGCCAGGACACCACTGACAGGTCCAAACTGGTCAGGAACTGGTCAGGCGGGCCACTGAGGAGCCTCGGTCGAGTTAAGCTCGATCACACATGCCTACGAATGCCTACGATCACCTACGACTACATGGTCACGAGTAGTCGTTGCCCATTACATGCGACATGTCGCAAGGGATTAGGTTTGCGGTTCACACATGGGGCCACTTTACGAGCGGTCGTAATCAGTCGGTGGAAGATGAAGATTCCGGGCTGACTGCATTTTATATCACCATTCCACTAGTGGTTAGATTATTACCGACCGATCGTAGAATGAGAAGATATGTCGTACGATAACAACCAACTGGTCGTACGATAACAACCGACTGGTCGTACGATAACAACCGACTGGTCGCACGATAACAACCGACTGGTCGTACGATCACTACCGACTGGTCGTACGATAACAACCGACTGGTCGTACGATAACTACCGAGTGGTCGTACGATAACAACCGACTGGTCGTACGATAACAACCGACTGGTCGTACGATAACAAACGACTGGTCGCACGATAACAACCGACTAGTCGTACGGTAACTACCGACTGGTCGTACGATCACTACCGACTGGTCGTACGATAACAACCGACTGGTCGTACGATAACTACCGAGTGGTCGTACGATAACAACCGACTGGTCGTACGATAACAACCGACTGGTCGTACGATAACAACCGACTGGTTGTACGATAACAACCGACTGGTCGTACGATAACAACCGACTGGTCGTACGATCACTACCGACTGGTCGTACGATAACAACCGACTGGTCGTACGATAACAACCGACTGGTCGTACGATAACTACCGAGTGGTCGTACGATAACAACCGACTGGTCGTACGATAACAACCGACTGGTCGTACGATAACAAACGACTGGTCGCACGATAACAACCGACTAGTCGTACGGTAACTACCGACTGGTCGTACGATCACTACCGACTGGTCGTACGATAACAACCGACTGGTCGTACGATAACTACCGAGTGGTCGTACGATAACAACCGACTGGTCGTACGATAACAACCGACTGGTCGTACGATAACAACCGACTGGTCGTACGATAACAACCGACTGGTCGTACGAGAACAACCGACTGGTCGTACGATCACTACCGACTGGTCGTACGATAACAACCGACTGGTCGTACGATAACTACCGAGTGGTCGTACGATAACAACCGACTGGTCGTACGATAACAACCGACTGGTCGTACGATAACAACCGACTGGTCGTACGATAACAACCGACTGGTCGTACGATAACTACCGACTTGTCGATGCTACGTACGATTCGTCGCACTATATATATATATATATATATATATATATATATATATATATATATATATATATATATATATATATTATCTCGAGATCACGACATAATATCTCGAGATCTCGAAATAAAATTTCACATTTGTACGAACCATTCGATGCTGCATAGACATAAAGCAAAGCAACGTTAAAGGGACCGTATACGTTAAGAGTGCTTACTATTGCAATTATAAAAAAGACCATGTATACTGTAACTGAACGGTAATACAATATAATTCATTTAAATCAATCAAGCTTGTATTTCCGCTAAGATAAGGCGAGGTGAAGAAAAGTTCAATATAAAATTCAATATTTAATTATTCATGTCCGTAAAGATGATGTCTAAGCCTGAAGAATCTGAAACATTCTACCTGAACGGCGGATTCGAAGCCATGGAAATCACTCAAATAGAAATGTTTAGGTCTGTATGCATGCATTGTGGGTACCTTATTATCTTAAAAATACAAACAGATATGAGTTTGGTATAGAAACACGCTTTTCGTACAATTTTTTCAGCTTTTGTTTTTTTATTGAAATGGTGGTTTGTTTTATGACATATGTATTTGACCATCATAAATGTAAATATGCCAAAAAAGATTACTGTGTTTTCGGGTAGGTACGCTGGGGCGAGGGGGTGCTTCAGCGCCTAAAGTCCCAGTCTTGGTCCACTATAGCTCAGTTAACCTTAAGTCAACCTATTTATATAAATGATTTATATTCATAAATAAACGGTTTAAATATTTCGATCATCTCTCATCATGATTTTCCTTCAGCAAAATGCTCTGCTTTGGTCTTAAAGTCACTATTCACCTGCCTTATTTATAGAATTTTTGTGATACCGGCTAACTCTGCATGTACATATTAAAGAAGTGAAGTAAAGCCTTGCCGGGAAAGGGTCTTATAACGCCACTTTGGCGTATAAATATTTTATCTACAGGCTACTTGTACACAAGATACTTGAGCCAGTGTTCACATACAGATAAAAACATGAAACCGAGTTATTGAAAGATCCCTATTTGATGTTTGTTAGAGCATGTGAAGTCATGCAATATTTGTCATTTACAGAACTCTGTAATCTCTGGATTGAAGCCAAATGTTTCTCGTTGGTTATTTTTGCACCCCCCCCCCCCCACCCAACCCCGACCCATGTTATAAACACGTAGACATAAACAAAAGACCCTTTACCCAGTGGGATATTTGACAGACGTCAGAAATAGAAGTCGGTTCCTTTAACCTGGTTTTGCTTTACGTCACTTAGGCATCGAATGGTTCGTACAACGCCCACGTGGATTTATTTTTTTTTCATTGAAATTTCATCTCGAGAAATATCGACTTAACATCTCGAAATCTCGAGAAATTTTTTTTTTCTGCAGCAAATTTTTTTGGTGAAATTTTATTTCGAGAACTCGAGATGTTAAGTCGAGGTCTCGAGATGTTAAGTCGAGATCTTGAGAGGTTAAGTCGAGATCTCCAGATAAATATTTTTTTCTTTGTCCTAATTCAGCCACCGTAGTATTGTGACTGAGGCTTTTTAGTAGTGATAAAAGTGATCGTAAAATGGTAACAGTAGTAGTAGTAGTAGTAGAAGTAGTTGTAGTAGTAGTAGTAGTAGTAGTAGTAGAAGTAGTAGTAGTAGTAACAGCAGTAGTACTAGCAGTAGAAAAGTTACCGTGGTGTGGTATAGTATTACAAGTAGTGGTATCAGCGGAAGCAGTAGTAATGGTACTTGCGGTACTATTATGATGGCAGGATGCGTGGCTCTTTTAATAATAACAGTGGTGTGGTAGCAACAATAGACGCAACGTGACAGTAAAATGACAGTAGTACTACTGATTAGTAGCAGTAGCATCATAGTAGTAGTAGACTAGTAACAATGGTGTGGTAGTAAAAGTATTTCAAAGTAGTAGGAACGGTCTGAGTAGTAGTAGTAGTAGTAGTAGTAGTAGTAGTAGTAGTAGTAGTAGTAGTAGAAGTAGAAATACTAGTAATAGCAGTAGTCATAGTGGTGGCGTGGTAGTAATACAATTTTAAAGTAATAATATAAGTAGTTGTTATATTAGTAGTAGGAATAGTAGTGATACTAGTACAAATAGTAGCGGTAGTAGTAGAAGCAGTAGCGGTAGTAGTAGAAATAGTAGTAGTAGTATTAATGCTACAATTCTATATTAGGGAGGGGATAAGGGGGTCGAGGTTATTAAAAACACAAGAATTGTAAAGCTAGACGTTCGTTATCGTAACAGAGATTTGTTATATTTTTGTAAGTAAAATAAACAAGAAGTTTTCTAAATTATGAGAGGTGTAGTATAGACACGCTGTGTTATCTGATATGTCATAACGTAAGCTGCCTTACATAGTAAATATAGCCAGTTATAAAAAAGTACTGAAACTTGTGATTTCTTGGAGTACAGCTAAGAGTAGTGGTATCATGTAATAAGAAACATTAAGTATGATCCGGGTTTTTCTCTACCGTTTCACGCGTATACTCTGCTTGAATTTCAAAGAAATTGGTACATTATCTCCCATGATATAATCTTAAAATTTTGAAATTTGTTACCGACGGATATTATTCACTCATTTTCATACTTTTCGTTTGTCCACATGCGCGTTGCAGTTCGTAATCCGCTTACTATTTGGACTGTCGGAGTGTACAATTTTCATCCATCTGTTTCATTCATTTCGATAAATCAAAAAAGGAACATTTGATATAATTTTTTACAATTTTTTAATGGATGACCCCCCTCGATCCCTTATCATTGCTTCAATTACAAAACAGAAAAACAGATGGGAAATGTTCAGGTCTGGTAAAGAAGACCATGAACACACAATCGACCAGTGTTCTAAACCGGTATCTGCAAACTTTTATTTGCTGAAATTTATGCAAACAGCGAAGATTTTTAATTATTTTTCCCCCTAAATTTTCTTTGCGATAACACCGAGTTCAGAATCAATTTCGATGCATTTCCTTGAATTGATGGACCATAAATCAAGGAAATCTGCTAAAATTTTGGGACAGGTCGGTGAAAATGTAAAAATCCGTATCATGATCTAGAGTCAGTCAAATTCATCCCCTTTTCTGCTGTTTTTCTCTTCAATATATAAAAAAATAAAGGATCCGCCATTCCTTGATTCTTATTTGATCTATTCCACAAAGTGTTTGTTAAATTCATGACGATTATCACGAGTGTGATAATGGAAGGTTTAGGTAAGCAGTTCCGTCACCGCAATGATGTTAAAATCTATCGGAAACCGGTCCTATTCTGGTTTCAATTAGCGTTTGTTATGTATACTTAGTATTTTAGTAATTTAAATGAAATTCAGTGGAAGGTTAGGGTTTGGGTTAAGGATTAACTAATGAAATTTTGGGAGGATCTGTATGGGTTTACAACATTTGGTGGATGTATGCGCTCTGTGAGTGATCTCTAGATAAATGGAGGAGCTGAGGGGGATGATACTTTTCACGGTCAGCCCCCCCCCCCCACCCAGATTGAGCGCTCTGCATGCATAATTGGAAGGATGTGCCCCACAGCAGTGTATCACTCACAAGCGAGTGTTTTCTTCGGGGGTTCCATTTTGTTATGACACACCCCAGACCAGCAGGTGCGGTAGACACTGAGCCTAGGTGATACCAGGATACAAAATAACATGACAGGAAGCAAGCAATGCCGCCCTTTCAGGAAGTCCCAAACCCAAATCGAACTGGGTAGATGTGCATATTGGACGAAGAAGAATTAGATAAGACAGCATAAAAAGGGAGGCAATTACTTTCACAAAAAATAATTAAAAAAATTAAAGGATTTAATGCCATCATGAAAAAATTCTTCATCCCGGCCGTAGGCCAGAGCTAATCACTTCGGTCGCTTGGGTTTCGGAACTGACCTGTGATCCATATAGACATGACGTTGGTGAACCGTGACACATATTTCGCATAGCAATGTTTGATAAAGATCCAGGCGGAGGTTGTGGTCTCCGACTACTTTCTAGTTTTATTTACATTCATACTTTATTTTTATTTTATAATTTTTTTTTTTTAAATAAAGTTTATTTGTTCAATAGCTTTACAATCATTCATCTACACCTTGTATTTTATATCTCTTTTGATAATGGTCCATTTCTAGGGATTTCAATGCCAAGGTGACTTTTGACAGATTATAAAATATAAGGCTGCCAGGAAACCCTTATTCTTTAACCCATCAAATGATGCAGGTAAGAATATACATTTTGAAGATGTCACTTTGGGAAATCTGTAGAAACAGACCTTATCATTATTACAGTCACAGTATCTGCTGAAAGCTGATGAGACAATTCACTGAACTTGCAAGCAAAACTTGCAAAATGATCTGAATAAGAGAAAACCATCATTCAATAATACAAATCACAGTTACTCCTGTATATTATAGTATTGGTATGTGCTTGCTTTGTCAGTATTGTCAGGTAAGTCTATTCGTGAAATTCTAGTATGCAGTTGTATATATATATATAAGTAGTCTACATAAATACAAATTTTCAAAATTAATTTTATATACATGTCATGGTTTGGGATTTGATTTTCTAGTAAATAGCAACTACAGTATCAAGAGATGAGATTTAGCAACAATATTAGTAATCTGTTGTTTATTCCAATGTCTTTAGATGCTATATGCTTATTGCTGTGTATAAATGTGCATGTGTATGTGAGAGAAATAGAGAGACAAAGAGAGAAAAAAAAAGGAACAAAAATAAATATAAACAAAGCCTCATATATGTTACGAATCCTATATTTGTTCATGCAGTAACTGATATCTGAATTTACTTTACAATAAAATGGCCACACCTTTTTTAACCTGATTTATTGTTTGACATTTTCTATGCTTCACACTCAGTTTTTCAGTTTTCTTCAAATGGCACACACTTTACATACTTGTTATGGACAGAATCTTCAAAATTAAGTGACAATATTTAAGGAACACAACCAGAATTGCATCCTCATCACATACTATAGTCTGTTTCATCCCCTCATGTCCACCTGTTTTTTGCTATGAAAATTTTTATTAGTTACATTTCAAGGGAAACAATTATAGTGGAGAGTCTAGGATTAAAGGACCTAATTTTCAACAAGGTAAATAAATACCTACTTTACACCTTATTTAAGAAACAGAATTATTTGAAAATATGAGAAATCAGTCTACATTTTACAACATATCAGACCCATTTATGGCGGTCAAGGTCATTGGTCACATGCAAAAACAGCCTCAGCTGACAGCTGCTGATTGGATGATCTCATGTAAACACTCTAAAAAATATAACCAGCTTAAACAAAGATGGCTTCTTATGGAGGGACACATCATATCTGCCAGATCATGGTGAAGAGACTAAAATGTTGTGAAACATAAACGGCAAATTTACTGTAAAATTCTTAATTGCCATATTAGGTTGTCACTTCCATATGTTATTTTCTTGGAAATTATTGAAAAATATAAACTTTTAAGAAAATCAGCAACAAAAAACAGGTGGACAGTAGGTGGTGAAACGGACTATAGTAATAATATCCTGACCACATTCTGGTGAAAAATTAAATTCATACTTTATTTACATACATACTAGTAATTAAATATCATAAGGAAAAGAAAGGTGTAAACCGATAAATAGATGAAATATAATCAAATTGCGGTAGATAAAATAATATCCAACATGATTTTCGGCGTTCCATCCACACAGAGGACCACGATAAGCTCGTTACATTTAACCTCCACACAGAAAATCAATTAAACCATGATTTGAGTCAAACTGTTTAAGATAACCTTTGATGACACAGGTAGGCTTGTCCGTGGGAACTTCAGCTGCTATTGTTAGAGGAATTCCCTAACAGCAAAAATTAATCAAGGGGTACCAGCCCATTATATACTCAGGTAATGTAATGGCGCTCACTTCGTCCAATCACGCACAGTCTAGACGGCTTCCGTACTTCTCGCTACTTTTAATGGTGTCTCTCCCAGGCCCCCGCCATTATTTTCCCTTCTATTTGATAAAGAAACCAACTTTCATCTTATGAATCCAATTTCAAAGTCGGAATATACATGTTTTATCAGTAGCTATTAGCATTTCTGTATGTGCATTGAAATCACAAAGAAGTGTTATCAAATTAAAAAAGCACTTCCTATTTGTAACCGCGTCTCTTATTATTTTGTGTAAGGAAAATAAAGCAGTTTTTGTATATCAGATTTTATTGAGGCTACACCAAGAGAAAAAAATGTTCTACACTTATTTTTTTTGCGGATATGTTTCATGAATAATATCATTAATATTACTCATGGTGTTCTAGGCCATAAACACACGACTCAGTAAGCATTTATATTGGACTGGCAAGCCTAAATTGAGTGGTGACACAAGCCATAGCCTATAGCCTATTACCAGCGACGATCTTTTTATATTAACCCAAGGATTTATGCCTAGATAATTCGTAAGTAGTTTTAGTATTTCATAAATTTGTCCGGCACCCTAAATAAGAACACGGCGAGGCTGCTTACCTTCCAACTCGGCGTCAAAAAATCATGCTTTACTTTTTCTTCAAGTTTTCTCCTTCTGAAATCGCGTGAGTGCAGGTTAAAACCGCAGAGAATTCATATTTGAGCGACCCTTGGACGATCTGATCACATGACAGGGGAATCCCAACGCCAGCATGCATATGACTGACGATTCAAAATACGTCGATTCACGGAAGGGAAGCCAGGGGTGGTCCAGGAAATGGGGTAAAATCTGTCCACGGACGAACCGTGATGCCCTCTAGCGAAATCTGATATACCTTGTTTAAGGGGAATATATATTGTAATGGACACCTATCTTGCTGTATTGATATAACAGTCATAATCTCAGAATTAGGCTATGAGTGATGAATTTACACAAAGGAAAACATTTGGGCTTACATACCAAACGGAAATTCCGTCTCTATGGTTTACTATGGTTTACATGAGAGCCACGCTTGTATTCTTAGGGGCAGAAATTCAGCAAACATGCAGTGGGTGATACCAATAAGCGGTGTTAAAACGGATTTTTTTCTCGTACATGTGAGACGTTGCCAGAAAGTTTACTTGTAGGCCAAGCGTCGTTGTAAAAAATGACGAAAATATTAGCATCGTCATGGAGCGTTACAGTGCAGTCCTCAGTGCAAGACATAAAAGTTCTTTGACTCTGACCATAGACTCAGAGGGCCAAAATGGAGCAGTGCTATCATATAGGCGTTATTGAAATGGACTTAACTTTGTGTGTGCCGTTTATACAATTTGAGTAAAGAATATTTAGTAAAGAATAATAAGTGTTTTAGTCTGGAAAATTGGCAACAATGAACGTAATTTTTCTTCAGAGGTAATATATATTAAAATAAAAAATCTGGCTGCCAAAGTCTCATCTTTTGGCTCCAACGTCCGTAGGAAAAAAAAACTGGCGTGGCCTAACTTGAAACATAGCCGCGGCGGCATTCTACTGTATGTAGCCATATTACCAATTTTTAGGTTCATCCATGACACGAAATTCCTGCCTGAACGGCCAGACAGTATAAGACAGGTTGATCCGAGCATTACCGGGAACCTCCATTTGATTTTGTTAAGTAAAATTGATAATCCGTTAACTGCTTGTGTGAATTTTGGGAATTTTCTTCATTGCGCCATGACCAGTTCAGCTGTAGACCATCATTACCATTACGAAATTTCTTCCGCACATTTTTCATAATATACACTCCGCACGCAGCGGTTATACAATCCAGTCGTTCAAGATCTTCGTTTAAACCGCTGCTTTGTTAGTGTAGCAAGCATATTTTTCAACGACAGGGCTGCCACAGGGCCAAAAAATAGACCAACGCAAATAGAGCTTCGCGAGTTTAAAACTTGGAGTTGGATGCACAATGCGATATCACGCACTCATTGGTCCGATTATAATTGTTAGCTCTGTGTGGTGTAATCGAAAATAATTTGCTTTACATAACAGCGATTAAAACGAGAGAGAACTTGAACGCCTTCAATGTTTAACCACTGCGTGAGAAGTGTATACAAAATATGACCCTCAACCGATACAAGCATAGATATTTGTCATCTGAATTAGAAAAAAAATGTTGTGTGTAAGTATTGACATTTTCTGAGAGATCTGAAAATACCGAAACATTTAATTATTCATTAGTTATAATAATTAAATTTAAGCTTTTCAAAGGGCGAATCGGGTATGTAAAAAAAAAAGGGGGGGGGGGGTTAACACCCTAGCACAGGTGAATAATATATAATCCTTGATATATTTTTATATCGAGAGAGAAAGGGGCGCCCTCTAAAGCCGCCCCTGTTGTTCAGTACGGCCCCACTTAGGCCAAAAAAAAATTAAAGGTATGGTTCTCAGGCACCGCCCGCATCAATTTTAAACCCCCGCATCAAAAATTTTTATTTTGATTTTCAATAGAAACTTATCAATTTTGAGCTTCAGCCGTTCGGACATTTCTTTCAAGAATATAAAATCATACAATATCCTTTATAATGTGGTGCTTTTACTTATTTAGACAAATAAATATGATATTATCATGCTTTTCCCTTATAATTTGACATTTTTTTTTTATTTTGGCCTTACACGCAGCATGCCTAACTTTCGACTTCCTGTCATGCAGAAAGACAAATTATGTTATATTTAACGTATACACTTATATATCGTAAAAAACAAAAGGCATCAATATAGTACATGGTAAAAAGAAGAATTTATCGTAAGTGACAAGATGAGGACTTTCCACGAAATCGACTGAAACGAGACTGTATAATTGTCTTGAAAAAAAAAACCACCAACAAAAAAAGAGCAACATGTAAAAAGAAATAAAACGAAAAAATGCCGTCAAGGTTTTTTTCCCAAAACAGACCAAATCTAATATAGGAATAATAGCAGCAAAGCGCAGGTTTAGCTCTAGACGACACATGTGGCTTGCCGTGCGACCACGTCTTAACATCCCGTGCCTCAGGCATTCAGATCTCTCCCTGTCGTGTGGCTTATTTTCCGCTCCCTGCCTTTAGTTTGCCCAAAAGCCCTTGTCTTGTCGGACCGTAATCGGACTTGTCACTTACAGCTTTCAGTACCCGCTCAGCGACGTTGTCTGTCGGGGTTTTTACGAGGACAATTACCATTGACTCGTATAGCGTGGCGCGGTCCTGTGGACGGGAACATTTCGTGTATAAGCCGAATCCATGTTTAAGACTATCAGACATCTTTTCGGGGATTTTGTCATAAGCAAAGCTTTTCTGTTTAAGTTGCTAGACTAAGGAATGAGATGTTGCCGATTACCATGGTAATCGAGGAAGGTTGGATGTAACCTCAAAGATTCGTTTTAATGTTTAAAAGACAGAATTTGACTTATGATAAGTTTCAGATACGTTTCAGTTTAATATTCCTTCCGATGAAAGCAGTATTGATAAAACATCGACGAACATCACGGACGTTGAGTTGCTTTTCCAAAAACATTTCCTTAAATATGACATAAATATTTCAATTACAAAGAAAATTCAGTGCAATGTTGGTGCAATGTAGTCATATCTGTTTTGAATATATATATATATATATATATATATATATATATATATATATATATATATATATATATATATATATCAAATCAGTAATACAACCGGGCCTCTAACACGACCTTCCGCTGTCACTACTACTTTGGCTGATCCCGCATTTGGTCGTGCTACCGAGATTTCACTCTCTCTCACTTTCTCTCTTTCTCTCTCTCTGATTTATATATATAACACTTTTTGTCAGAATAATTTAAATAGCTACGATCTTTATTGGGTCAGACGAAGCTGTAAACACAAATAATTTATGAAAATAATGATGTTGTTTCTGTCGCATGAGGGTTCATACATAAATGCATTCTATTATGATATGAAACGAGGAGCGTTCTCAACAGTAAGTGCTTATTATATCTACATTATCCCTTTCAATAACCCCCTATCTACTAAAGCGCACCCGAAATTGACACCTATCTCATATGACAGGATTAACAGAGGTCAAACGTATTACATCCTTATTGTCAGATCTAAATATTCACATTTACAATTAGCGTAAAGCAAACCGAGTCGGAAGGAACTGTCGAAGATTTGGCAATGATACAATAAAAACTCAACCAAATATCGCCTGTATCAATTGTAAACAAAAAGAATGTCAGTATATGTCCGAAATATGAAATAAATATAATCAGGAAAGGGCCAAGCATGTGCTCCGCGGTCCTAGACATACATACCTTACTTAATAATATCAAAGTTCTCAATCATATACTAGCGCCGATGGCAGTTCTGGAATATGGAAACAGTCGCCGGATGAGTGTACAAACAGACAAATTGAAGGAAATGGGATACAAACTTGGTATTTACGGAAATATGTCTAAGTGTTACCTGAAGCTGGGAATATCTGCGTTTTTTTTTATTAAATTTAAATGTTTAAATTTTCATTAATTTGGATGTAACTTTACCAAAGCATATCCCGTTGGATTTGAATTTCTTTTTGGTTTACAATGATATACACTCTGTGTGGTTTGAAGTGAATATTATGTTTTTGACATATTGAATCTTATGGATGTTCATGGTTTTGACTGCGGTGTGGAAGGTCCCGAGTTCGATCCCCATCCACCAGAAACTTTGAATTCTCAATATAACCTAAACATCCGTTCTATTGTCTCAGCGACAGCCATTTGGATCATTGCTTCCGCCAGCCCCGTTGGTGTTTGTCTGTGCGTGTTTGTTCACAATATAACTTATGCAGTCATGAACGGAACCTCGGAAATTTTCAGGGCATTTCGGGAATGGACCAATGAAGTATTGATTAGCTTTTGGTGTGGATCCGTAACATGATCCAGATTCAGGGCCGTTAGAAAGGAATATTCACCCATACTCAGTCACGAATGCAGGAATGGACCTTGGAATATGGGCCGAATAAGTGAATGCAAGCATGGGTTACGGAGCACCTCACAATAGGGATCCCCACATGGCGGAGTCTTGCACTCCTTTGAATGCGGATTGTTAGATTATATTTATTATAAAAAAAAGGAGCCCAGGTAACAAAAAATTTCATCGTATAATTACCACAATTCAATAAACATAACAATCGACGGGCCATGAATATGTCATGCTTTACTACTTAATTCCAATTGATTATATTGAAATAAATCTATGGGAAACGTTCTGTCTAGGTAAAAAGGAAAATAATATATAGACATACATAACATCCACGATGTCGGCGTCATCTGTTTTAACATATTATTCTTCATGGTCCGTGTTTAGAACTGTTCATTTATGTAGTTTTTTTTCAGTTCCTCGGTTTGCATATAACGTTATATGAAAACCAAAAATATGCGCGAGACATTAACAATTACCTTGTAACCAGATTACCTGGGTGAAAAAGGAACACTTTCGTGGTTAATATCTTTGCCGGGGGTCTTAGCGCGTAGATCAGTCGAAACGGGGTGTATCTACAATGTGCGGGTACAAATCCAGCACTCAACATTGAATAATCAAGCTTTAGCGTGACAGTAAAACCGAGGAGCATGCGAACATGACTGACAACATAAACTCCAGCAACCCTTATTGCAAAAAGGTAATTATTACCCTGATTTAAAATGCTCTTCCCTCCTGAATTATATTGATGTGACTCCATTGTGACTTTTATAACCCTTGCATTCTTGCACTCGCATTTTATGAACACAAGAAAAAGTAGTTAGAAAAACTTTTGTATGCAGTTTCGGAGAACACGAGATGTCGTTACAAGAATTCACCTTCCAGCGTGGCGGGGTTTATTTCTCATTTAATCCCTGGATAGATGAGCTTATATTGAGGTTCATATACTGTATTACAATGTAAAAGATCGAAGAAACAGAAAAACTGGCACAAAAAACTGTAATAATAATAAAGCAGATATTGTGATACTGACATTGACAAATTAGACCGCAAAAAGACGTACCCTCCCACAAGCCCCCTCGCCTGCCTGCTGATTTCAAAATGAGGCAACCCCGGCATCATGGCGGACGATCCAATTTCGTAAACGTGCCAGGGATATCTAATTCACAAACTCCTGTATATAACACTCTTTCAGCCATCCGTTTTCTTCTGCACCCTCGACTCGCTGCCTCTTATGAGATATCTACTCGGTCTATTTTTCAAATTATCTCATTTGGTAATGGGATTTGCCGACCATTATCACAGTAGCAGGGAGCATATAAACAATGTATATTTTCCCCGACACACGCACGCACACAAAACTGCACAAACAGAGGCACATGAATATATAAAGAATATATGTAATGAATGGTTAGTTGATTTACAAGAATATGTTGTTTTACTTTACATTTCATCCATGTAAATAACCAACAAAGTGATTAAATAAACAAAGTGATCTATTTAACTGAACTGGTAGTTTTGATACAAAAGGCTCAAGTATATAACCATGTATATAATATTTAAGAAACTGAAAGTAGTAATTGTATGTAGGAACGGTTTCAATACCATTTCTGTGAGCGAAAAGAAACGTAGTGATCTTTATAAATCAAAGCACGTCGCAGTCATTAGAATCTGTATATCGTGCGGTGGCAAATGTTTTAGGCCGCCAATGTTTTTAGGATTCTTGCTATTTTGTTACATTTTACCGTGTGAATCAAGAGTGCCTTCACCTTTGAATTTAAAGCAGTGTTCCTGCAATGATCCTTTAGCATTTCTTTTTTGTGGAAGATAACCGTGTCATTAGAGGATAAGCGCTATAGCCTACATTTGCAGAGTTCCATTTCGCTTTTGGACTGCGTGACAGGGCGGTAGCACTCAATTCATGTCATTTTACATTATGGTTTTATCTAGGCCTGGTGTCTACTGCACCAGCAGATCCTGCGTATAAACGACCATGATAATTTTGAATTCGTCTTTAAGAGTATTTGATCGGATATTGTGAGTTTGAGGCTCAGCACGACTTACACTTTGAACATGTTTTACAAAAGACAAAGGAATCAATTAAAGTCGCCTAATCCGATGCTGAAGTATATAATCTATATATAATCTCTGAACCTTTTTTTTATACAAAAAAACCACCAATTATGCCGCACGCATGCTGTTAGATATGTTTACATCCACGCATTTATAACATGTGCGGGGATAATTCAAACACATTCAACAAGGATATCTCGCAGCAAGTCAGTCTTGCAAATGACGTTGTACAACTAGTGACCTTTCAGTTTCAGCACATATACAACGAACCACCTTTGGTTATGTGATTTTTTTTTAGTCAACAATGGCGCAGTTGCCGTGTTTTCTAATAGCTTGTGGCTAAACAAGCTCATACATCCATCACAGAGGCTATGTCAGACAGATTACCTAAATTAATATGTCTGCAGAGTAAGCCACGGGCCATGACAGTGGGCCAGTTTCACTATAGACTTCCGTCAGATGCCTTTACTTACAGAGTGCACACCAATTTTGCCCTTCCACTTGCACACAAATGAATTCCCGGCAAATCACATCGCAGGTCTGTCGCACAACATCACACCACTCTCAACCTCGCCATTGCTGACAATCCCCTTCACTCAATACCACAAAGACAAATTATTGGTTCCTTATCAAGCACCAGACGTCGCTACCATACGGGTCTAAGGAAATCCTTAACTAACGGGTCTAGGGATACATTACGCGGCAGATACCCTTCCCTGCAACGGGTCCCCATTTTCTAGTATTTCATAAATTCTGCAGGAAAGGTAGATGAATGGCTTGTTCGCTAGACGTAGGTCAATTAAAGGGAGAAGGTTTTATGGAACACTCCTAGGTTTGGGTAAGGGCTGTTTTAGAAGCCTTCCCTCCCTTTACGTTCCGATTTGATTGACGCAAGGGATGTGAGGGAAGCAGGGAAATCAATTATTACCAAAGAGCCAGACCATGGGGTATATAAAAGTTCTTATATAACGTACGGTTCTTTATATTACTAACGAAATAAAAATGTAAATGAGAAAAGTCCTCTCAATTCTTGTAAACCCTTTTCGTTCAAACTTATATAAGATTTGCATTGAAATTTGTGGACACACTCACAAGTTATATAAATAGACATCACGACTTTTAAATCGAATAGTCCCTAAAATGAAAAAAAACTTTATATGGCCATGTGACATTTTAAAATGTAAACTGTAAAATGTAATACGGTCATCTAGACAATAAAAGGCTAAAAGATTGAAGCCTTACTGGGTCAGTTGGGGGGGGGGGGGGGGGGTGTTAGCTCTACCGACGTAAGGTCGTCATGGTCATGGTCATAATGATACGAATTATATTATATTATAGTATATGACCACATTGTGGGACAATTTTATTTTTTCAGAGATCTGTTAAATCTAGTTTTTTGCACGTGGTTCATAGGAATAATATATCATTAGAGGAAAGCATATGTTTAATCAGCGAGGTGGCGATCTAAATAGAGCGGCTGTATTCTTTAAGTACGTTCAGACTACTTCAGGGGGAAATCCGAAATAGATTTCAGATTACCGGGGGGTAACCTGAAATAGGGTTACCTGAAGTCTTTACACCGGTAATGCTGTTACGTTGAATGTGGTTACGCTTTCAAGATGGCGTGCAGATACATTTGACCGTGAGGTTGTTGACTTTTAAAAGACCCCGGCTGTTCTGGTTCTATTAAGACGTCGAGACTTCTCGCGGACGACCTCCTCTAATGGTGAGGCGAGTTGGTACAATTTTCAGCTCTTATGTACCCTGAATATGGAACTAAAGCGGAGGCTGGTGTTACCATGACAACGCGGAGATTCAGTTACAACTACTTTCGTTCCCTGGAATATTATACGGCAGTCCATTTTTGAAGAAAAATCTAATCATTCTTTTTTGCCACAGCTCTGTCAACTTGGTTGACCTTTAGCCTAATAAAGAATATAATAATTTTGATATAATATGAATGAGATGCCTCAAGTAAATCAGATTTCTCTGGAAATGCAAAGAAAAGGTTCTTTAACTGAAAGAAACAGACAAATCAAATAATGAAAATCTGACACTATTATTAAAAGGTAAAATGTTAAAGTGCAGTGTAGTTTGCTTTTCAATGAATATCTAATTATAATAAAGAGGGAAAAAAATACAAAGTTCCAAATGGTAAACTGATAGACATTTCACATAATCTGTTTTTCTTTATTGAGTAATTTTTAAAGGTCTGGTAATATGCGGTCACACAGATGGCTGGAATTATGTAATGTACACAATCGCCTATATCCTTGAGCTACAGAGGGTAAGCAACAGACACATGCGCACACGGAAAACTTCATAGTCGCCCGAATTCCTAAAGAAGTTTGCAACTTCTTACAAGAAGGTTAGTAGCTTGACAGTCCCAAACTGGATAAAAAAAGTTTGATAAATGGTTTACTAGAGAGTTTTTGTTTTATATTCCTGCTACATGCAACAAAATGAAATAAACAGGAAATAGCTTTATTAAAAAAATCGAGTTATTACTTATTTTTAAGTATTACTATAATTATTATTACTATTATTATGATTATTATTATTATTAATATTATTATTATTGTAATTACTACTACTACTACTAATACTGCTACTACTACTACCACTACTACTACTACTAATAATAATAATGAAAATTACTAGTATGTTGACGTTATAATAAAATCGCATTTTAATTTATCAGATACCGGCCTTAGAATTTTTGACATTTGGAGATGATCGGAAAATCTGCTGAGATCATTTATATCTGGGGCCGGGGGATACTCCCTTTCGCCTGTCGCGTGAGTCTTTAGACTAGGAGCAGAGAACCAGACAAAATTTTATATGAATCATGCTGAATTATGAGTCTCTGGTTTGATAAATACATCCACATCACACCACGGTAAGTCTGAGATTATTCCCAAACCGCCAAGGATCAGACAATGTCGTCTGGCACTTTACTGACCAAGCATGGAACTTGCGTCTTCCGGAGACCGCGTTCCTCCGATGTCCTGCTTTCGATGGATGACCGACAGTATGTGTCACCAAGACTAACATGGCGTATATAAGATTTATTCATATATTTTATCAATAATCTATTAGGCGATGATATATCATCGAGAAGTTCTGACTTTTTTACCAAACTAAAGTGGGGTCGGAAAGCGGGTTTTAAAATCAGAAATGGAATTGGAAAATGTGTGTGTGTATGTGTTTGTTTGTGTGGGAGAGAGAGAGGAAGGGGTGGGGGTAAACGTAAAACGGAAAAGGTTAGAGAGTAAGACACACATAGACAAACTGGGGAAAAGTCATTGAGACAAAAGAGGATATACACTTAGTAACCTTTATATATATATATATATATATATATATATATATATATATTAGGTTTCAGTGCTTGCAGCATATTGCTTGATACAGCTAAGGTAGAGCATGTTAGCTAAACGTTAAGCACGTTGCAGCATCAAGTTATTACTCCGAGTTTCATGCCGTTGCCGGTCTCGCCCTGACGCTTGTGGGGGACCCAGTTGTTGCTGCCATTTTCTTTTTGCACGGTTCGGTAGTTTCAGGTGTCGGCATTTTAGGACTAATTCACTACGTTTGCTCAATAAGATTACCGACCTGTCACTTTTATAATGAAATATCCTGTATTTCTTCTACATACAAAGTCTACATTGATCCTAGGTACGTTTCATTGTATTATTTCCCAGGTAGTTGAATATTGCATTTGCTATCTCTACAGGGTCCAAAAGTTCTGATTCTTTTTCGTAACGTTCATTGCGAAATGATTTGTTGTGGTTATTTTACCGAATTTTGAATACGCCAATGTATTGAGCTTATTTGTGTTCGGTCTTGACCGATGAAGTATAAGCAATATTACTGACAAGGCAATTACGTCTAAGTGACATGTATTTTTCTCTCAACAGGTGCATTTTTTCTTCGTTTGTTGCTTGGTTGTTTTTTTTTTAAGTATTTTTTTTGTTATGGGCTGTTATTATTTGCATCATATTTCTCATGCAAATGTAGCTGATTTTGATCATGTTTTCGTTAAATATTTTGTGTATTTTGTTATCCAGCGAGAAAAGCTTAAGAAAAGTTTTAAGAACTGTACGCCGAGATTTTTTTTGACATTCTTGCTGTGTGGTGGGTTTTACCAAATTATTTTTCTAGCTCTGTTTTTTTGTTGTTGTCCATTACTGCCGTTTCCAGCATTGTAATGGACGCTTTTATTGTTTTGTGGTCCATTACTGCCGTTTCCAGTATTGTAATGAACGTTTTCATTGTACCCCGCTTTCTTTAAGGCTGAATGATATATCGGTGCTGCATCTTCAAAAAAATGTTTTACTTGATGATAATAATGATAGTCTTTTCCCGATTGCCTGCGGTAAGTTCTTAATGATGGATGGTGGGTGGTTTGATTGGCGGTTTATGAAGACGGGTTTGTCGTAGGGGTTTCTATAGGGTTTGGTTTGTCCAGTGTAGAGGTTAAGGTTTACATAAAGGAATTTTACCGATTTTAAGTTAGTTTCAACTGTGATTCTTAGGCCTTTTCCTGGAATTGTTTTTGGAAGTTTTTAATAGTCCTGTCAGCTTCGCTACCTGATGCCGATCGCAAAACAGCTAGGCCGTCCTCGCGATATATGACACTCATATTAAAAAATACTATTTCGAAAAACAGGAAACGTTCTTGTAACGCCTCCGTGACGGATGTGCGAGCTTGTTCATTTAAAAGCTGTTAGTAAACACAGAAATGTTGACAAAAGTAAAAAAAAAAAACCTTCTAACCTAAGGGCGGTTGTGCAGAAGTTGAACAGCCAACACTTGCAAAACGCACTTTGCAAAAGTCTGGTTCGTATGACTTGTCGCTAGATGTCCTTGTTGATTGTGTTTGGATTTTTTGGCAGCCCCCCACATGTTATAAACATGTGGAAATAAATACAAAGAACATCCCGTTTTCTGGTGTAGTTTTGTAAAAAATTCAAGGGACCATCTTTAGTTATTAGACGTCAAATATCGGGATTGTCCCCTATTACACAGAAAAGCTCGAATTTGAGTCGAAATACGGCTAAATTCAAGACGAAATTTGGCAGGTATATATCTTTTACAAATTTTACTCAGCTCATCAAGAACAGTTCAAGAGCAGTTCACTTTGCAGTTCCGTTGAGTTATGTTATTAATTTCAATGTGAATTTGAGATTACCTGTCCTGTGCCAAGGTACAGGCAGCAGGAAAACTACATTATCTCTATTGTTGAATAATGCATATCAGCTTTATTGACATTGTAATGTCTTTATCATCAAAAGATTACAATCTTCTGAAATGTGAATTGATTTTTAATTGAAAAATAAATATTGGAATTTATATTTGTCCAAGTGAACAGATGAAAAATGAAAAATTAAACCCAAAATTCAAAGTTAAATATTCTCGAGAGATCTCTATTTAGATATTTTAATCCTCATATAGAACAACAGTTTATGCGTTCTTTTCGAAACAACCTGTCTCCCCGAACTTTGCATGCACCCTCGATACCCTCCTTCCCCTCAAATCAAACAATTAGCCAAGCAACAAATGGAAAAATATAACCTCCAACTGATATAAGATTTATCCCATGATATTTTATCAAAAGGGACATTATATAACACTTCAATGAAAAATTATTCCCCTGTAAGTCTTGGAATCAGGGTTGTCCATGTCATATTTTGAACGAACATTAAAAAAGGCAGTGATTTACAATAAAGCTACAATTTCTTTCTAAAGCTGTCATGTAAATCAGTTCATATGCGTCTAATTAACAGGGTGAGCATTGATTTTGTGATCATTATCGCTGAACTCATGACAGCTGAGAGTTCTCACATCACAACATTTGTAAATAATGCCACTTTTGAGATGATGAATTAAAAAAAAATACAAAAAAAAGTATATTCGCGTCTCGGAAAAGGGAAATTTAAACTCGTTAAAGAAGACGTGGAAATTGCACAGAGTAGGAAAGGGTCAATCACAAACAAATTTCTTCGTTGGAAGACGAAAATTATGTCTGAGTCTAGATAACCAAGTAAAGTTTCCTGGGCAGTATATGAGGAGGAATCTCGCATAAACGTGAAGATTTGTTTGCGGGTTAGATTTTTTTTATTGCGAACTATTAGAACACGGCCTGAGTCTACGGAAATTGAGGCAGATACTGAGATCTGACCCATTTACCATGCATGACGTCACTAAATCATGAATCCAAAGCAGAGGCATTTGGTGTTAGAAAAATAAAACAAAGTTTTTTATTTCTTAAATTTAAAATTCAGACTCTTAAATTAGGTAGAGTGCGCTTTGAGTGTTATTGATCAGGGCTCTGCTCCTTGTTGTTGGGTGATTAAAACAATGATTCCTTACTGGAAACGGAAGATTAAGACCCGCATAGGTGATGAAGTCTCGGAGGCTGGGCAGGGAAAGTTCATCAGTTGCTCCGTATCATGTTCTGGACCGACTGGATGTTGCCCTTCGGGTGTTAAGGTCGGGTTGATGGAGATACTTTAATGTCAGCGCTTCATAGCGGGATGCCGCTTTATAATCAATCTAATCAAACTCTCACCGGGCCCCGGTATGGTTCTTCCCTCCCCTAGCTAATTGGCTGGAGGATCTGTATGCCCGGCTTGTTAGACACGGAGTGGCCCCATCGCACAGCTCTCAGAGTAGCCTTGTTTGTCTCTCGCCTCTGATTTGCTCCCTCTATCTCTGTTTAGTTATGGTATCCTCTATACCTAGTGGGCCTTCAACAGGTATCACTAGCGACCGATGAAAATTCTGTTTTCCAAGTTCCCTCGAGGGCATAAATGTGTTTCCCATTTGTTATTGTCAACGCTTCCACCTGCTTATTTGTCTATTTATTTCTCCCACGTGCGTACAAAAATGAAAATAGATAAATAGAATGAATAAACATATGCTTTTTTTAAATAAAATTATTAAATTTCGTATCTCTAAATGTCCATATTATGTTTCCGTAATATGTTAGTTCGTATTATATTATACTGTGTACTGAAAATTTTAATATATCCAAAAGCTTTTACATTTGATTTTAAATGTTTCTTTATATTGAAATTTTTATTTATATAATATATAGAATCCCCCTTTAAAGATACCTATCAAAAGATACAGCTAAGCTTAAAAATAATGGAATTATCTAAGTGGTGAGCTTCTGAGCATAAGCTAAAGGAAAAATGATGAAATCTCACAAGAACCTCAGAGATTTTGCAGAAGACCAGCTTTTCATCTATCTTTTCTATAGAGCTTATGTGTTTTATGATTTTATGTTTTTACTTGTGTTTTAAAAACACGTTGATAAAATCAAAACGAAGAGCCTCTGTGTGCCGGCGTTTTCTTTGCTTACCTTGCCTATATCTATAATAGGTTTAAGTGATTATTTTAGTTTACAACGTCAGATATCGGAATTAGGCCCTTTAAAAACTGTTTATGACTTCTTGTCAATCCTAACACCTCCGCATATAAAATCTGAATTCCATAAGACGTAAATATAACATATCCTTTTTTATCATACGAAGGCCTTCATCCTCATTCAATAGAACAGCATGCCATAAAATACTTAATAACTTGTCACATATATACTTTATTTATTTTACATGGACTGTACAACTAGTTATAATAACTAATGCAAAGCACTCTCCATGGCTCGAATGGTGGTGTTTGGTAGTCTTTGTAGGTGGATGAAACCGGAGGATCCGCAGAAAACTAGCAAGCTTGGACGGGGCCACTACTCTCATAGCCATGCCGGGGTTCGAACCTGGGTCGCCAGCGGAGAGAGCCGAGTATTTTACCCCTCGACTGTGTAGGCCACAATTTTATTATCTTCCGCCAGCAATTCATTTTTGTAGTTTTCTAGCTAAACCATCCGAGCTCATAATTACATTACCTGGGTCGCCAGGTGTTGCAAAAGTGTTGCTTTTTTACCTGTTTTACATATTGTTTTGGTTTTGGGTGTTGAAAAATACAACGTGTATCTTTTTATAAAATGACCGCGCGATAGAGGGTACGGTATTGCGCATGCGTGGAAACGTGCAGTCCAGGAAGGAAAATGTACCTATTATGAATCACGAAAAAAAGGTTACGTTTAGTCGAAATCATGATTTAAGATAATGGTGTAGGACACATTGTCTATATGTTCTCTTTCGCGCAACTGATCGGCCCGGTGCAAGTTTATATCCACCAATTATAGGTGCAAGGAAACGGTTTAAACACGAATTTTTGGCAGCTCCCATTATGATTCCAGGAGAAAACACTGTATGCAACGTTTACTTAACATGTTTTTAAAAGAACGGTTATCTTTTAGACTGAACGATGTAGATTTGTAATTCAGATCCCAGCGGACCTCGTAACAAAGCAGCATCCCGTTCTACATACTGATGAGGTGATGAGGATGAAGATCACAGTCTGCAGTCCTTCACGAGCCTGACTTTTGTTAATATCTGCTACCGGATTTTACAGCTGGGCGGAAAGAAGCAATATGAATCTCGGGGGTCACAGCACAAGAGCAAAGATTCGGACTGAAACAGGACTAAAACTTATTGTCTAAGTGACAGAGAAATGCCGCTCGTCATAGCTACACGTTATAAGCGAGTTTTCATCGAAATCACAACTGGAAACAATGACGTAGCTAAACTCTTTACACGGCAGTCGTTCGAGATCTCCTTCGTTTTAACTGCTGCTTTGTTAAGTGAGATTTTCGGAGTTTCATCACCAATTAACACAGGCACAAGGCCGAGAATCAGACCTACTAGCCCCGGGTGCCACGGGTATAAACCTGAAGGCAGATGCACAGTGCGATACCAGACTCATTTCTTCTGATTACAATTCATTGCCCACTGTGTAAGCCCTGGAATTGAAACCCGGGGAATAGTAACGCTTAAAGTAGCCATGACAACATGACATTGAGGCCTTCAAGTCATGATACAAGTCGTTACAGAACACCCATTCGAAGGTTCGGATCAAAACATTTGCCGTGTGGTATTATTTGACATCAGAGGGCGATATGATTGTGTTTTATCTGCTAAATTGTGAAGAAAAAAATGTTGTTACATGAAATTTGCGGAGGTAGCGAGAACTGAAATTTGAACCAGAACCGGCAATGACAGCTTGACGTATGACGTAGACATTTGGTAACGCAGCGTGAGATATGACGTAGACGGTTGGTAATCGCAGCGTGGGGTATGACGTAGACATTTTGTAACAGCAGCGTCAGGTATGACGTAGACATTTGGTTACCGAAGCGTGAGGTATGATGTAGACATTTGGTTACCGAAGCGTGAGGTATGACGTAGACATTTAGTTACAGCCGCGTCAGGTATAACGTTGACATTTGGTAACCGCAGCGTTAGTATGATGTAGACATTTGGTAACGCAGCGTGAGGTATGACCTAGACATTTGGTAACCGCAGCGTGAGGTATGAGGTAGATATTTGGTAACCGCAGCGTGAGGTATGATGTAGACATTTGGTAACCGAAGCGTAAGGTATGACGTAGACATTTGGTAACCGCAGCGTGAGGTATGATGTAGACATTTGGTAACTGCAGCGTGAGGTATGACATTGACATTTAGCAACCGAAGCGTGAGGTATGATGTAGACATTTGGTATCCGAAGCGTGAGGTATGACGTAGACATTTGGTTACATCAGCGTCAGGTATGACGTAGACATTTAGTTACAGCCGCGTCAGGTATAACCTAGACATTTGGTAACCGAAGCGTGAAATATGACGTAGGCATTTGGTAACCGAAGCGTGAGATATAACGTAGACATTTGGTTACAGCAGCGTCAGGTATGATGTAGACATTTGGTAACCGAAGCGTGAGGTATGACGTAGACATTTGGTAACCGAAGCGTGAGGTATGACGTACACATTTGGTAACTGCAGCGTGAAGTATGACCTAGACATTTGGTAACCACAGCGTAAGATATGACGTAGGCATTTGGTAACCGCAACGTGAGATATGACCTAGACACTTGGTAACCATAGCGTGAGGTATGACGTAGAAATTTGGTAACCGCAGCGTGAGGTATGATGTAGACATTTGGTAACGCAGCGTGAGGTATGATGTAGACATTTGGTAACCGCAGCGTGATGTATGACGTAGACATTTGGTAACCGCAGCGTGATGTATGACGTAGACATTGGGTAACCGCAGCGTGAGGTATGATGTAGACATTTGGTAACGCAGCGTAATGTATGACATAGCTATTTGGTTGCATTATCTGGAGTTTCTGTTGCAAATAGTAGTTCAAATCAAATATTTTCTAATTTATGCAATGCGCATTAGCTGTTTGTAAGAAAATCCTCTATACATTTGATTTTAATCACCAAGCATGAAAAGGGAAACATTCAAGATTTCTTAATGACATGTCATGCGGTTATCCTCATAGTAAATAATGCAAAATAGCTTATTTGTAATGCAAACGTCGTAGTATAGAAGACTTTGGCATCTAATGAATGAAACATCTAACACGGGTGAACTGGAACACAATAGAAATAGAAAAGCCTATGCAAAAACCCAATGTTAAGGTAAGTTGGGAAATATAAGAGGCAACATAATACGTCCTGTATCATTGCTGGTTCGATATATTGATCCGATTTCTTATGTTCGGCATGTATCATTATAAGAGAAAGTAACGTTTATAATTTATGGAGGAAAAAAAAATCATCCATACCAGCTAAACTCCAGAATTTTTTTTTGAGTGTGGAGGTAACCGCCTCCATGTTGTAATGCTGACTAATCTAATTTTTAAGCTAAGTATTTACATCTGCAGAGTTCTATTTCAGTTAGGGACTACGTTATAGGGCGGGAGCACTCACTTCTTGTTATTTTATTTTATATTCTGGTGTCACCAAGGCCCGGTGTCTACCACACTTGTAGGTCCTGGGTGTGTAAACATCCCCTTATTCTGGGCCATAGCAGCGAGGATCCATCCAAAGACGCACTCGTTTGTGAGTGATATACGGCTGTGGGGTACAGCCTTCCCATTGCGCCTGCAGAGCACTCACCCTGAGTATGGGTCGACCGAGAAAATCTCACCGCTCCTCGGCTGAGATTTTAACTCACGACCTCCCGGCTTTGAGTCCTGTGCTCTAGCCCGGAGCAACAGAAGCCGGCTACTTCAGAGCTCTATCTCTTAATAATTTTAAGACTCTCTCAGATTATGTGAACGCCAAAACAGTATAGTACGCGTTCATTTAAGATACGGAACATAGTATCGCAATAATCGTACAAACACGGAAGGTAAATGAGACTTTTTAATTTGATATATATCTTTTCGGATAACCATCAAGCCATCGTAGGTGAGAAGTCCTTCAATTTGGCCATGTTTCAGTGACACGAAAAGGTGCTGAAAATAAACAAACTGAACAGACATAACCTATATGCGGGACGCAGGGAAATAAACGTCTCACCGAGGCCGAAATGGCATCAGGTAGGACCCGGATGACTCCGTGGTGCGTCCAGATTGGCAGGTGGGTGAGTAAATGACATTTGTAATACATTTATAAAAGGCACCTTTGAATGCTTTTCGGGACGAAGTCAAGGTGATAAGGTTAGAAGAGCTCCTGATAATGGACCTCAGCTCTGGTATCACGCTGATAAATCATATCTTAGGACAACTAAGGAACTATAGCTGCTTGTTTGGTGATGCCGCTCGGTCTCAAGGCCGGCACGAGGTCCATGTAATATCTGCTCTAATCGTAACGCAGCTTAGATTCAGTGTCCCCGGTCCGCGACTGTCATTTATTTGATAAAATATATGCTACCTCAAGCCCCGTATCTATGTTTATCTTATATTTTTTTTATATGTCTTGATATTTTTAAGGGATATCTCAGTCTGCAATCACTTTATTGCCTCCGCCAGGAGAGGATGAGTTCATTCCTGTTCGTGTGTGTGTTTGTGTGTGTGGGTGTGTGTTTAATCACCACATAACTCACGCAGGCATGAACGTTATCTATTTTATGAAATTATTAGAATTTCAGAATGGACAAATAAAGAGGCGATTAAGTTTTGGTGTGGATCCGGAACGTAGTCCGGTTTAAAAAAAGTCACCAATGTGTATTCGCAAATGTACAGTCACCTATGCACGTTAAACCTGCGAATATGGACCGAATAAGTGAATACAAACACATGGAGATTTGTATTAATAAGAAAGCAGATTTCTATAGTCTTAAAAATCTTCTTATATGTCTTGACATTTAAGGGACTGTCCGTCTGGAATTTTATCATATTTCTAAAAAAACCCTTTTGATATTTTATGCGTCGCTGCTGCGAGTCGGAAATTCTCGTATCCGGTTAATAAAACGATGATATTTGCTAAGGGAAATGTATGGCCTGTTCCTTCCGTTTCTGCTTTAATTTAATTACCATGAACCCCTTCCCACGTAAGCTCTAATAAATGAGAAATACTTGATTCTAGAATTTCCTTCTTCTTGCGCCTCTGCTTCAAAAATCATGTTCCTCAATCTTTTTTTACTCAGGAATTCCTGTCTTATTAAGGTAGGATTCATTTGTCCTTGAGTCGCTGCACCAATTAAGTCAATAAATATGTATTTTTATTGTATCTATTAATTTCTTCATTTTTACCATATTGGTTCATGCTTTGCAGCTTCGAGTTTCCATAAATTTGAAAAAATATTGTTTAACTGCACCCCGAAAAGCTTACATATCCTCGATTATATAATGATCCTTCTAATGACCCAGCATCTTTTTCCAATCTGATTCTAAATTTAAAAAGCTTGTTTTATGTTACAAAGTAAAATATCGGAAATAAAGTGTTGTGATATATTCAGCTATATCGAGCCTTATATGTAAAAGCATATTCACTATATCTCCCCTGGAGACGAATTAAATTAGAAAAAGATAGATGGCCCTGCAAAAGATGCTCTGGAAAATGAAACGTTGGATAAACTGCGGTACTTTCTGACATATGGCGCCGCGATCGATTTTCACGAAACAATGTCAACTTTCTAAGGAAAACATATAAGAATGATCATCATTACATATAATATATATTAAACTTTATTACATACTTTTATAACACTTCAGAGTACATGAACAAGTTTATTTGTCGCCCTGTTATAAAAAAATATGGAATTTTCATTTATCTCATATTGGTAAAATGCGAACTGTATGTACATTTTCTCAATTCTTAAGATTTAGATGTGATGGATTAATTGTATTATTATGCGGCATTGCGGCATATGTATGAAGTACTGATCTGCCTTAATTTCTCTATATTCGTATAATGTATTTAATTGGAGGTAGCCGCCTCCATTTTGTAATGCTAAATTAACTAAGTATGTACATCTGCGGAATTCCATTCCGGTTTCGGACTACATGACAGGACAGTATCACACGCTTCCCCCCATTTATATGCTGGTGTTAACCAGGCCCGGTTACTACTGCAACTGCGGGCCCTGGGTGTGTAACCGTCCCCCTTATTCAAGTCCATACCACCCAGGCATACCCGAAAGACGCATCCATTTGTGAGTAACACGACCGTGGGGCTCAGCCTTCCCATTAAGCTTGCACAGCGCTCACCCTGGTTTGGGGTCGATCGTGGAAAATCCCACCGAACCTAGGCTGAGAATCGAACTCGCACCCTCCCGGCTTTGAGATCTATACCCTACCTCTAGGACACAGTGCCCGGGTGATCTGCCCTCTATATGGAATTCCACAAGTCGACATTGTAAGTCAACAGCGTTCATTACTGCAGTAACGCATTTTATTAATGTGGCAATCTACAAATTGCATCATTTGTCACTGTAATGCTTATTAATTAGTTGCAAATCTATAATCGTTCTCTTTTACGATGTCGTTGGCAGCTGAACAAGTGTTATCAAGTTCGAAATGGTAATGTTTCTCTCGAAATTTCAATATAATAAATCGGATAATTATAAGTCAATCCCATACTCTGTCTAATTTTTCTGCTCATCTAATATTGCTTTTCATACAACAATATAATTGGCCATTTTTATGCAGTTCGTAATGATAAATTATCAATTATGTGTGTGCTTTCACGATCGATTGGCCTATCCATTTGTAATTCCACAAATATCACATGATAAATGGTAACAAGAACGCAAAGGTCACTTGCTGGAATAAGCCTATTTTTCTCTTAGAGTTGTTAGATTCAGAAATTGATATAGCTCCCTTCAAAACCCGATCAATTGACAGACCTTTGCGTACCCTAGGACCACAATGTCCATCCGGCCACGTGTCGCGGTGTTAGTTAACTTGAGATGAGGCTTTCAATAACCCATCGCTGCTTCTACCTGGAGGAAATAAAGAAATGGAGACGACATAAGAATAGGCTGTCTCGTGTATTGCCCGAAAACACATGTCATCGGTACCATGGGGAATATCTGTTTTCTCATCCACAGTATCACAGGTGTCGTTCGTTATTCTAGTCCACAGGAGGATAGCGAGGGTCGTTAAATGTGATATACTGTTACGGCTGCCGGCACAGCTCAGGATTAAATCTGGCATTAAAAGCTTTATTTAATATTTCTGGACTATGGCCTCTATAAAATGAATCAGAAAATGACCGCGCGAAGAGAAAAAATATATTTTCCAGTTTTCATCGCCTTTTGCAACTGAGTTACTTTTGTCAATCGTAATTTTTTATTTAGTACTTTGGAATGCAGGTGGCGCTGCCTATACTGATTTAAGAGAAAGATGAGAATATGATATAGGATTGCGTCAGATTTTCAAATCTTTGTTGTTACAGGTATGGAATGCAGGATTTTTTTTTATAATTATCCAGAAGTGGTTAAGAAGTCAGGTTTTTCACGCCATTATCAGTCGCGGTCGGAATGGAACTCATGAAAGCTGATATACATAGCGAGTTGTGATTGGAGAATGCGGCAAATAGTCTTTTGACAGCTATTTAGTAGACTGATAATGCAACGACAGCGCCTCTTTAAAACTACCTTTAAACGTTTGTGATTCAATCTATTTATAAAGCTTCCTTAAAATAAAGCTGTATTCAAATGACATTTTAACATACTAGTTATGTAAAATACATACAGGTACAGTGTACGCTCCTTAAAACATTACGGAATCTGTTTATATTTCTTTCTTAAACCGTTTGGTTACTCTGTACACGAGTGGAAAAAATAAAACATAGCCAAACCAGTGGTTCTCCATGTTTCTTCTTTCTTGTTTTTAGCTCAGCTGACCAAAAGTCACCTGAGCTATAGCGATCACTCTTTGTCCGTCGTCCGGCCGTCCGTTAACGTCCAACAAATCGTAACCGCTACGTCAAGAAACTTCTAGCTGAATATCCACTGGGAACCATAAAATATCTCCTTGGAAACCTGAAATTAGGTCACTGCAACTTACATCCTCCGAGCTATGGGGCTCGAAATAGCCCCCAGAAATAATTAAAATTTGATACAAAATCTTTAGTATCAGAATAACTAATGTACTGATTGCCATGATTCTTTCCATGCATATTGATCATGAGCTGTTTAATTAGTTCCTTAAGACTGGTTGCGCCAACTTTTCAAAATGTTTAATCCTGCCGATCACTTAAAAGTCATCGTTAGATCCTCTTTTGTTTGTGGGACAAAAGTTCGTTGTTTTGCTGAAAATCAATGACCATTTAATCAATGCATATTGTTCCCATAATTTCATACATTGTAGTTATACTATATGTTTTGACTTAGCAATTAAGGGCTTCCACAGTCACATGTTTGGCACAATTTCTCAATTTAAATTTCTTATCTATAATTTCATATCAAGCATAACAGATATATCTATTAATAAATAACGGAAGTTGTGTCCACAGTGTTTAAGTCTTTACTCCAGGGTAATGTGACAAATTGGAATAAAACGATATTCTCGACCAGTAGGGCTTATCACGCATAGTTTCTCTGCATTGCACCACTATGTGGTGTCTTTACGGGTCGACCATTCCATCGCCTTAGTCCTAACCTTAGCGCAGTTGAGGAAACATCGGATAATACCTACAGTACAAATAAGACAAGGGGCTTAGCTAGGCCAGTATGTGTTATATGCTCAATTATTCAGCAATCGGAATAGCGTGTAACCTTGTTAACCGATAGGGTCAAGATCAGAAAAATGGCTTGTGAGAGATAAATACCTGTAACATAAACAGAAGTGACGGGTAATGCTTCAAACGATTTTCGCACAGGAGAACATCGGTGCGGCCCATAAGATTCTCATTTATCAAACGCCTATATCTATTCCATAAATGCAGTCTCCGATGGAACTCTCTCCTGAGACTGGCAAATGTCTTACTGGTCGAAAATACTGCTCCCATCTGATTATCAAGCGCAGATCATATACGCAGTAACAAATAGGGCTGGGTATCGCTCTCAATTTTCGTATTGCAGTATATTGCGATATTTGGTTACGTATTGTGTATTGCGATATTTTCATAATATTTTTTTTATTTACAAGAAAAGGGTGTGTTTTCCACAATTAAAGTATATTTTTTTACCAATAAAGTCATCTAGCAGAGATTTAATTTTTCTCGGTTGGACCTTTCATCATATGGCAAATCAAAGCAAGCTACTTGCACCCCTTGTTTTAGGAACTGTGGCGTATCGTTAGACAGGGTGGTAGCTTTAACTTTCAGTTTTTCGATAATCCTTATAGACGTATAAAATTGCAACATAAACATTTATTTTACCACAATAAATTAGTTTCAGTCATGTTTGATAAAATATCGAAAAATATCGATATTTGAAAACGATATTGCGTTACGCAAAATATGAAGATCGCCGCATCGCGATATACCGATATGGATTATAGTAATAAAATGTCCCTTTGCTTTCTGACTGCAATTTATACACATTAATAACTGGTTGTTGCTTATGAAAATCTATTTCCGAATAAATGCCAAAATTGACCAGATAATTTTGTATTATGTCGTGATAAATGATATTTTAATAAAGATTTCTGTTTCTTATGAAAATCTATTTCCGAATATGGCATAATTGACCAGATATTTTTGTATTTTGTCGTGATAAATGATATATTAATACAGATTTCTATCATAAAACTGGCCAATCATGACAGGAACCCCCAATTAATTTCTCTGCCGGAATAAACATTCAGTATTAGCATTTCTGCGTAGATAATGAAATTGTTAGTTGCAGAATTGGATCATAAATGTAATGTATATATAATATAAACGTCCCGGTGTAAGATGTGTTTAAGCGTTTGCATAACATTATTTTGAAATCACAATGCCATTTCTGAGGAAGTCCTGTTAATATTCTCAGACAGATGTGATGTAACCTTGACTGGATATTAAACGAAGATTTAAATTAACTTTTAATTGAATAATATTCCTGCATGGGGAACTCCGAAAGCAATATAGAGATTGGACCACTTGAACACGATGCCCTTGGAGACATAATAGAAAAAGAAAACAATCAAGGCCACATTTAAGAACAGATCGCTTGCGATATTAAACAAAATCTTTCATATCCAATGGCAAGATTTTATCAGAATAATGTCCTTAATTCAATCAAACTTCATTGCAACTGTGGCTTAGTCCCATAATAGTGCCTTTTACTAGTGACAGCAGGGATCGAGATGTACTTATCATACCTGGTCATTTTGAGTGGTTTCATATCCTTCAATAACGTATTGACGTAATAAAATATCTCACACTATCCAGTAGAAGCTGTCGTAGTGTAAATATAAACTAAGAATTAAATGAATAATAGTATTGGTCTTATGACCCTTCCTTCCAATATATACTTGCACAAGAAATGTCCCATTTAAGTTCCTCAATATAAAAACACTAGACATTTGCACTCAGAGAGCGCAGACCTCCGTCAAGGCAGGTCATCACACCTATATGACATTGTCAGATAGGTAATATATTTCCTTAAATCATTTCTGGATCAAGCTTGTGAGCAGGATCACTCCGAAAATTTAATCAGTTGTTTCTATAATCACTGCTGCGCTCTCCTTAAAACTTCATAAAAATTCATTAATAACTTGTTGTGTTATGTTGCTCACAGACAAACAGACTTACAACCTTTTCCTTAAAAAATCCTGGAACAAGACGGTGATCCGGATCAGCCCAAATATTTAATCATTTTTTCCTTGTATCATTGTCGAGCTATCCTGAAAATTTCATCAAAATCCCTTTTTAACTGTTTGAGTGAGGTTGCTAACAGACAAACAGCCGCCTGCAAAAACATAACCGTCGCCCCTTGGCGGATGTGATTTATGGGGGGACAAAAATGGTATAGTCCAGCGGTTAAGCTCCCATATTTGGAGGAATTGTGCAAAAAATGAAAGAAGCATGGAAGTTGGCAAAAGAATTCTTTGGAGCTTGTTGATGAATTTCAGATATAGGGCAAAGCTGAAAAAAAAATTATCTTGTCTAAACCAAGATGGCGACCAAGATGGCCGCCAGATTAGAAAATGTCAATAACTTGAGTTATAATGTCCCCACAAAACATTGCAAATACTCTGTTATTATGTTCTTTGGGCTGAGAAATTCAATTTTTGGGGTTTCAAACCTCTTCAGATACTTATTAGCACGGTTTTTATCAAGATTTTGGTAATATTTCCATTAGTCCAGCGGTGAAGCTGCATATTGAGAAAATTGTGCAAAAGATGAAAGAAGAATGAAACTTGGCTTAATGATTTTCCAGACCATACTCCATAAGTGCATATATGGAGCCGAGCGGAATTCACCATGTCTTGGTAAAAATCCAAGATGGCGGCCAAGATGGCCACCGAAATATAAAATACCAATACAGCGGGTTATATTTGTCCTAGAATGCATTGCAAGTGCACTGTTTTTATGTTATTGGGATTGAGAAATTCATTTATAAGGGTTTGAGGTCTGTATCATGAATGTGTGAATGAAGTCTGATTTTGTTGGAATTGAAATTGTACTAAAATAGCACATCGAACAGTAAAACGTATCTGTTGATTACCCTGCTGAAATGTAATATATTTGTTAATTTTAAGTTTTTAAACACTGTCTCTTTCAATGTAATGAAAGGGACAGTCGATTGGTAAAGGTCGGTACAGAGTCGGTTGTTTTCTTCGTGTCCTCTGATTCCGTCCACTACTTAGCCTTCCGACCCATGGAAAATGCCTTGTAGTTGTTATTATAACCAGTTGTACAATCCATGTTAAAGACATTTTTTTTGTTTATGTGTTAATGGTTCTTTTGCCAGCTTCCAGACTCTTTGCTTGCATGAAGACTCAGTACATATTTTATCTTCAAGTGCACAAGATTCAAAATTGTAGATCGAACTGAACCTTGCACCTAAGATAAAAAGAACCGATAGTGAGTTGAATTGTGTGTGTTTTACCAGAAGAAAAACGCTCTTGTCCTGCCAAATCTAAAAGAAAATATTCAGGCACAGGTAATTAAAAATTGCTGGCAATATTACAAGGAATGCTGTAATAAACTGTTCTGTTCAGTAATAGTGTTCAGAAATAGTGTATTCTAAAAAATGTAGGTTTACTTAATAAAGCAGATGGTATGAAATACAAGTTTCCCAAGCATTCTGCAATTGGACATTAAACTGACAAAGGGAAAGTGTAACTGTACTTAGGTGCCAGATCTCAGAAGTTGAAAGTACAGGAAAGTTACAATCACCAAACAAGTCGATAAAAACTCAAACCAAACTTTGTATTGAATTTGAGGTACTCAAGTTGAAGATAAAATGCATGTCTGGAACCTGAGGGTGCATTATATTTTTAACCTTGTTTTGTGAATTCGACTCTCTATATCTTCCGCCTTGCTTTTCCATTTTCTGAGCATCCATCCATGAAAGATCAGCTAGCTTGAATCTGGCAGCTCCGACTCATACATGTAGTGAATATTTCTAACAATACATGCAGGAACAATATGAATCTATAAATGTGCATAATGTCAGCAAATAAAAGTATTTTGTTGACATAAACACATTATGCAAAGTGAATTTTAATGGCAAATCGTTGGCCAGGAACTAGTTCTATATCACAAAGAAAGCATCACAACAAAGGGCAGTGATATTTTACTGACACGTGTTGGTTCTTTCATACGAGCATACAGGCTAAAGTCTACATCATCACCATATCACAAAATTAATAATCTGCAAAAGATATTTACATGAGTAATGACTATTTCATGCATTTATCGCCATATTACAAAGGCGGCATATAGCAACATGTTGCGTACCTCTAAATGTGTGTTGATTCTGGTTTCATGCCAACATACAGTTTGAAAGCCATCACTTCATGGCAAAAGAAGCTTAGAATCTATACAGCAAACAGGTGTGACCGTCTATATAAGCGCGTATCTTAAATAAAAGTATTTCCTTTGAAACAGACATGAAGTTCAAATACATGTTACTAGTACATTTAAATTCAATTTCAGCTGAACTTTTTTCTATTTCTTAATTGCACTAATAAAGATTTGAATTTTAAGTTGATGGTAAAATTTAATATCATGTTCGTAGATTTCTTTAAAGTCCTTAGTATTCTTCACGGATATATCAAGCTCCCACTTTGATACGAGACAGGATACCTAAGTTTCTTTCATCGCTCACCTCTGCAAAGCAGTTAATACATTTTTTAGCATGCAGATAATGGGATATCAAACAGGGGATATCAGAAATGAAATATTATCATATTAAACCTACCCCAGCAAATGACACTTTCATTTAAAGGCGCAGTATTAAAAAAAAATTATCAACTTTAACCGTTGGGTGTGCTGATGAAAAAAGGACTTTTAGCACGTACAATTTCATTAGGTACACAAGGCAGAATATATACAGCTGAATATATAGGTCTGTATCCTGCCATGCACGCATTCAGTCTGATATAAAAGTTAGAAGCAAGATAATCTCTATATTATATGGATTGTCTAATTTATTTTATTATAATATATAGTTTATATGGGCAGTTAGTTTTAATTACTATTACAAGCCACACTCCATGGCTCGGATGGTTGCAACCATCACCTTTTCAAAGCAATTACATTTGTAATTATGCAAATAAAGGAATATTCAAAGGAAGAATATTGCAATAAAAACTGTTCAACAATACAAGCATCCAAATGCATGACACAGCAGACAAACCTAAGCCATCAAAGGACACTTTCATTTGAATACAATCAAAATGTATGCGACACCTGTGCAAAACCGAACAAATAATGTTTGCTGTACATGTGCTAGTAAACGAAAGCAAATTTGGGACAATTTTAATATTAACAAAACCAGGATTCATTCACATAGTCATTTTACGGTCTTTAAACCCTCATAAATGAATTTATTGGCCCCGAAAACATAGGAATAGTGCACTTGGAAAGCATTATAGGACAAATATATCCGAATGTATTGATATTTTATAATCCGGCGGCCATCTTGAACGCCATCTTGGATTTTGACCAACATGGGGTTAATTCCGCTTGGCCCTATATCTGAAAATGTTAAGTATGGTCTGGCCAACTATTATGCCTAGTTTCATGCTTCTTTCGCTTTTTGCACAATTCTTCTCTTAACAGCTGGACCAGTAAGGGTTTCACTGTTGAGATTATTTATATATCTTCAACAATCATTATCATGACAGGTATTATCATAATTAGACCACAATATATATTTTTACGAACTTTGTAAAAAAATAATATAATAACTTCTTTCCATGAAGGAGTTAGCTTTCAGAAGAGGTTTTTGCATGTTCTAAAAAAATCCTGTATATCTATATTATGTTAGTGGCATGAACATCGCAGCAAAGATGCATTAGATTATAAACTAATCACCTTTTCTTTAACTGAATTGTTTCCGCTTTCTCTTTATAACACCTAGACATACAGCCGGACTGCATGAAATATCTGCTGAGGCTGTTTTCCTCAAAATGTCGATGTTGTTTTTCCAAAACATTCTATCCTATACATATTTAATGTCTTCGTCGGCTTTGTAGTTCCCTTTTCCTTTCTTTATGCGATATCTCATATTTTGTGCCGGTTGCAAAAAAGGACAGCTGGGAAAGGTATTTTTTTTACATTCTAGACGTGTGTGTTTTGAAGAGCCGTTACAATTAACTGCCAGACATTTAAGTTGGGTAACAACAGCTTTTTGCGTGCGGCATGATTTTGTATCTCACGTTTAATCTAAATATTGCATGCAAAGACATCTTTGCTTTTATGTTTTCATATGACCCCTTCTTTTGCTAAAAATCTATAAATTCTCTTCAAAAGCGTGGGCGTGTATTATGACAGTTTTTTTGTCTGCATTTTTTTTGCTCATTATCGAGTTCTGCTTGTTTTTATTGTATTTCTTCAAACAAAATTCACTGAATATCCATTGATGATTCATGTATATAAGATATAATAACTTCCATACAAGTCATAAAGTATCACAATAATTATGACCATTAAGCTTTTGCTTACATACCTCGAGGCGATTAAGAAAGTACTTTGATGAACATTATCCGTTAAAGAGGGTTTCTGATAACACCTTAGATTTTAGATATTAGTATATGACGACAATAATGCAGCTAAAATAATGCAGGCCGTAGAGTCGGTGCAAAATCAAAAGGTGTCTAACGCATAAATTTTCTTTCCAGCGTGTACTGATTTGATGTATTTTATGGGAACATTCTAGAAGATTATATATATGTAGTTACGAAGACAAATTGTTGAGGGTAAAAGTCCTAGGCCTATCCGGGAGTCGAACCCAGGTCGGTGGCGCACAAGTCCGCCGTACCAACCGCTTCGCTAGCAAAGCAAGCTTCACTCAGGAGACAGTTCGGTCCGCTTTTATGTCACCCCGTCACACACCCCCTCAGAACAAGACTAATTATCCCAGGAATCACACTTTGGTGAGCTTATTCCCTGGGCCACAAAGTTTAACCATCACGTCGGACAAGCCCCCATTTTGTCGAAGACAAATTGTTGAGGGGAAAAGTCCTGAGCCGATCCGGGAGTCGAACCCAAGTCGGTGGCGCACAAGTCCGGCGTACCAACCGCTTCGCTAGCAGTTCGGTCCGGTTTTATGTCACCCCGTAACAATATATATATATATATATATATATATATATATATATATATATATATATATATTATATATATATATGTATATATATATATATATATATATATATATATAGTGAAGCCCGGTTATTGTCATATCGGTGGTGCATGCATAAATTATGATATTAACCGGGATGTGACATTATCCGGGCTTCAACTTCGATGTACTTTTGAGTCCTAGAAGAAGCGTTATGTCTCGTATGATATCAAATAAATCGTCAATAAACTTGAAACAGGGTCGTTTATGAATATTTTTATAGACCAACGGCATATCAAATTACGTTTTTGCACACCTGAAAATTTATTTCCTGTAAGTTTTATGCCGTCTGCCGCAATAACTGACAGAAATCCGAATCAGAAATCCGAATTGCCAACAGAAAGAGACGAAACGTCTGGGTCATGAGGTAAAATTTCTTGAAATATACGGCACAGTTATAACCATGCCATTGTAACGTTGCCAACGTAACACCATTGTCAACTTTCTGAAGTTTCGCCGCGATTGAGGTTTTTGATCAAGTATCTCCTTCAGATCTCACAAATCCTCCAGTTTTTCGTTGACCGTTAACGGGGATTTCAAGTCGTAAGCAACGTTTAGAGCTTGTGCTTTATATCATCTCGGCGAAATGTCACTGAAGTTTAAACCGCGGCCTTTCAAAGGCCAGGAGTTAATTATGTATGATATGTGATCGTAAACATCGCCCTTGTTAATGTACGAAGAAAAGCAATGATCTGGATTACCGTGGTATCTTAAGATGTTAATTAGCTAAGTGACGAGGAGTGACTCGCTTGCATAACTGCACTTGCCTGCCGCACACAGGTGGGAGATGCGATCGTTTGATACGCCTAACCGACTACAGGCTCTTGGCCTCTTTGATCGCCGTGTCGGCGTTTGATGTGATATTAACTGTGAACTGGTATCACTGTCACGGGTTCCAAGCATGACAATAAACGGGATTATGACAATATGCCATGATATTAAACGGTCAGATTTACCATTGTTTATATAAGAAGTGATTTAGGTTTTCAGATTTAAGTGACAATAAGCGGGATTTTCTATTAACCGATATGACACAAAGTGGGCTTGACTGTATATATATATATATATATATATATATATATATATATATATATATATATATAGAATATGAATAGCACTATGCAGACTAACAAATGGATTATAACCTGTCAGATTTATAAATGCTGCTGAATGATTTTTACATGTCGTAAAATTAACCTTTTCACTTAAATGATCTTATAATTTTTATTTATCTGTTGGACAAGTATTCATGATCTCTTTAAAACAGTCCCTACAAATAAATGTAGGATGGGTAATTCATCTTGTTGTTAATTTTTGATTCCTCGGAAGCTTCAGAGAGGAGAGAATGACAAGACCGAGGCTGTTGTCAACATGAGCAATGATTGTCCAGGGAGGTATTAATAACGTATTTTGTCGTCTGATGGCGGTCGCGCCGGAGAAGACTACGTCTGGGTGTTCCCGGACAGTTTGTTTTAAGTGGAACCGTTTGCAATCAGTGCAAAGCCATCAAGACGGTAAAAGTACTTTTTTTTATTAAAACTCATTTTCCGCCTCAAACAGGGGGGTCTTTCGAGAAGTCAAGAGTTACGAGACAAGTCTTTTCTAAAAGTGGCACTTAAAAATCGGGTGGAAGAAACAGATATTTTATCATTCTTCAGTATTCACATAGCTTCGGCGATAACATGTATAACGCTGCTTAAAACAAATCAGACCATTTTTAAAATGTTTTTTAATTTGTCAGCGTATATTTTAATGGGCAGTTGACCCCTAATTGTGCAGCTGTAAATGGAAACTGTGTAGTTGTAATTTTGGATTTGTGCAGTTTTTTTTATTTATTTTGTTTTCTTCTCGTCATTTGCCGAAAATAAAACACCTTTATATCCATAATTTAGTAAACTTCATCGAGCACTCATTACAAAGCTATTCATCTTACAAGTGGCCCTGTTGTGCGTTTGCAAATATTGTAATATTTCTTGTCATATGTTCTTTCATAATCCTTTGTATACATTTAAGCTAAATACTCCAGATCAACTGGTAATGGTTAAGGCTTTAAATAAAAGGTTTTTGTCTCTGATATACCTGGTCCCTTTGTCTTTTACTGCTTAGACCCCAGGGGCCGCATTTTAAGTGTACGGAATATATGATATATGTAACATATGATATGATAATTGGAGTATATGCAGGTCATTTTATTTCACGCAAGAAATGTCGCAACATAAGTGCTAATTGTTAACAGTACTCAAAGATATATTTTAAATCAAGTTTCTTACAAATACAAATATATACGCAACAAGAGAATTCTGGACTGTAATTTCGCACGGAGTGTGATAGATGGTGTGCACAATAAAAGCCGTGTACAACGTTAACAAAATTGCCGTTCTTGATCAAATATATATTATAAGATTAAAATAAAATTGAGAATTAATTTATCACGTGTCTTGTTACGGAGTGACATAAAAGCGGACCGAATTGTCTCGCTAGTGAAGCCAGCTTTTCTAGCGAAGCGGTTGGTACGCCGGACTTGGTACGCGCCACCAACATGGGTTCGAATCCGGGATCGGCCCAAAGATTTTCTCCTGAGAAATGTGTCTTCGAAACAAAATAGGGGCTTGTCCAGTGTAACGGTAAACTTTGTGGCCCAGGGCCCTTTTATAACTCTCCTTTTCCAGAAATAAAGTCATCCCTAAACGCAAGCATTATGATAGATCTATGTGCTCTTATTTGAACGATCACGCAACGTACTTCTCACCATAATCAATGATGCAATCTGTGCCGCCGACAGGTTCGTGTATGTGTTTGTGTGTGTGTTTGTTCAGAACATTTTCTGGAATGGACTAGTGATGAATCGATTACATATTTATGCGGATCCCTCACATGATCCGGGTTAAGAAATGTCATGAAGGAGTATACACAAATGGAAAGTCACTTAAACATTAATGAACCTGAGAAGGTGGGCCGAATGAATAAGAGGATGCAAACATGGGTTGTGGATCACCCGACAATAGGGACCTTCACATGGCGGAGGCTTGCATTCCTTGAACTACTTCTTCGTTGAAGCAATGATATGCTGAAACAATGCACGGACCCCCCTCGCAATGATCACGCCATTCTCAGGAGAAAATTACCAAGACCTGCATTTCATATTTATGTTTCCATCGCAATGAAAACAATTAAAAGCCTGGGTACTATCGGTCTATATTGTCATCTTCATTTGATCACTGAGACAAATAACGTACATTTACATTCAGGGGCCGATTGTTATATATTATATATATAAATGGAACCTATAGATAGCATGTTACGGCAACTCTAGGCTAAAATAAATACAGAGAAGAAATAATTACATGAGAATAATAAAGACCTGCTAATCTGGTTTTATCTGCCCATGCGCTCTCACTGTCGATGTATGCGATAATAAAAGGCAAATATCAATGCCCTTGGAATGGAACTCTCAATCAACGGCTCCGTTGGGGAAGGGTCTTTAATTTACCCGATGATCCCTTCTGAGGTAGACATTGGTAACCCGGTCCATACTGGCTCAGTGATTTAATCTAATACAGAACGTCTCAGCTGATTACGTAATTAATCCTATTGTGCCTAGAGTTCTGCTTTTGTGATCTAACACCGTGCCCTGAATGTCTTTATTCTCTCTTATTGTGATTCCTATCAGCGGCCACCGTCAGATTACGACCCTAGTTAATGTAACATCTGGAAGATACGGGGGTGGTCGTACGCATTATAAACCTGTAATAAAAGCTGAAGCTAATTTTCACGGTGTCACCAATAAAACACTTTGTTTTTTTTTACATATCCCCAGGCAAGCACATAAACAGTCTGTCCTGTAGAATCCTGTAGGAATAAATGGTTGTAAAAGATAACTTTGAAACTTAATTTGGTTACTTTTTTGTAAAAGTTATGACACGTGGTAATATCAGCTAGAATTGAGTGTCTGCCAGTACGCTTTTAGTTTTCAATCATTAGCAATAAGTAAATCACATAGACTATAGAAGTCATTTCTTTTCTTAACTTCGAGTCTTATATTTCTTGCTCATTAATGGTATTTGCACCTCTGTCTCATGTAAAACGTTTTACCACACATAGACAGTAAATATACATATTGGTAATCTTCTTAAAGGGGCCTATTCATCAATCTGACGTCTGTCAACTAAAGTTACTTCCTTGAACCTCTTTATTTTGTTTATATCCACATGTTTATAACATGTGGGGCGCCCGCAAAATATATCCAAACACATTCAATTAGCACATAGAGCGGCAAGTCAGATCGTGTTGCATTCAACTTCAACATTTTTGCAAGCAACCACCCAAGGTTACATGCTTTTTTAGTTTAAAAAAAGCTGTGTTTACTTACAGCCTATAGAAAAACAAGTTCATATACCCTTCACAGAGGCGTTATAAAAACTTTTCTGTCATTTGTGACATGAGTGTATTTATGTCCAAACAGACTTAGCCAGAAATCGCATGAATTCTTTAGAAATGGTAGGTGAATTGTTGCCAGGGGATATGCATTCATTCACGATCATGTGTGTTTGTCCACACCATAACTCACGCAATCATGAACGGAATCCAATGAAATTTCTAGGGCACTTTGGTCGGTAAAGAATCGATTAGATTTTGGTGTGGGTCCGGCTCACGATCCGGATCAAGGAAGGACTTCCAGGAATATTCACATATGTGAAGTCATATACACAATTGAACATGGGAATATGAGCCGAATAAGTGAATTCAAACATTTATTGGGGAACTCAATTATGCACCAATGAACCTGAGATTATTAGCCAATAAGTGGACGAAAACACGGGTTGCGGAGTACCCAACATTAAGGACCGCTAAGATGGCGCAGGTGTGCATTCCTGAGAATGCATATATCTAGCTGGCTTTAAATTCATCCTCAATTTCAGCTGTTACTCCTTTCTTCATTACATAGATACAGAAGAAGGACTTTCCATCCCTATCCTAAGTAGCTTATTTTTACTGCACCCACAGAGTGAAGATACCATTTCCGAAATGTCACCGACGATCAGCTCTAGTCTGAATGCTTTAAAAAAGGAAAAGAGGACTGCGTCATCAGCGACGCCAACAGCGGTCATTCACTGCTGCAAATCCACCAAGAGAGCTGTTCAGCTGGAATTCCGGGAAATCAAATTGATCACGAGAAGACGTAAAATTTATACGTATTGACAGGTGTTACGGACCTATCCGCCTGGGCTGTCTGCCATGACAAACGCACCAGCAATAAGCGCAATCGATATAGAGCAAATACTGTGATTGGGTAAAATTTCGCGAGTTCTAATTTTTCATTGATTCGCGAGGATTTGATTTTCGCGATCTTATCATACACTTAACTATACATAAAGTATTCATTGTGAAATATTTAATATGATCGCAAAAAACTTTCTATTTGAGAAGGACCAAAGGAACATTGAAGAAGAGGAAATTCTTGTCCATTATAGGCAGATAAGTTATAGGATGTCATATTTTTCTTAATATCAGTCTTTGCCAAACAAATAATATAAAAAATATATATTCATATTAAAAAGATTAATCATTTTTTCCTTGCGAGGCCACAGGTATAGATAATGCATGTTAGATGTCAATGAGTCAAAGCTAAAACGAATGTTCACCGGTGTGAGCAACTTACTCATGAAAGTTTTATTTTTGCTTTAATTTCCCTCACGCGAATATCGCGAATATGAAAGCCTCGCGAACTAAAAGCCGACCACAGTAGCTTCGAGATCTGTATTAAAGAAATGGAAACGAAAGCGATTCTTTTTATTTATTCTGCGATAGAATTTTGTTTCCCGGTCTTTTACCTAGCTTGCTTCAGCGCTGTCCACTGGGACCTCCAACAGACGTAAAGGCAGTGAAGTTAATCCATTCTTAAGTATGCAGGCCTTCGGTAGGTCTCCGCCATGAGGTACTTAACAAGTTCCCCAACAAATGTTTGCAATTACTTATTCGGCTCGTACTCCCATGAATGAATACATGCATAAGAGCCCTTACATTTGTAATATTCCTTGAAGACGTTCATGAAATTGGATCCACACCAAAATCGAATCGTTTCCTCATTGGTGTTTTCCCGAAATGCACTGAAAATTGCATGAGATTCCAATCAAGATTGCCGGAGTTATGTTGTGAACAAACACAAAAACACACGAACGCGTATGAAAGCATACCCTTCTGGGGGAGGCAATTACGGTCTTCACAAACTAGTACAGAAATTGGAAACGTCATTAAACACTTTTAAACCTGTATTTGACGAAAACTATTGTAGCAAGGTTAATGAGATTCCATCAAGACACTTCAAAGTAAATTCGGTGCTTTTTAAACATGTAGCTTTTCTTTTTTTGCAAACAGTGAATTCTTTTTTGCCAGTTCTCCTGTTATAATAATACCATCGCTAGGAGGGTATTCATTCATTCCAGTTTGTATCTGTATTTGTGTGTTGGTTCAGAATATAACACAAAGAAATCATGAACGGAATCCCATGAAACTTTCAGGGCACCTCGAGAATAGGCCAATGAATGGGTTCATGATCCGGATCCAGGAAGACCCTTATAGGAATATTCCCAAAGGTGCATTCACTGTGAATGCAAACACTGGTTGGAGAGCAGCCCGCCCTGGGGACCACCACAGCGCGGAGGCTTGTGATGGTTAGAGTTCAGATTTCTAGTTTCGAAATCACTGAAATTTCGTGATTTCTAAATTTTGAAAGTTTCGCGAAGGTTTAATGCGATTGCACTAGAAACTATTAAATCAGCAGTATTTGTAATGATTTTAAAGTTAGAACGAACCCTACAATTCCATATATAATCTGGTCCAGTCAGTAATTTCTGAATTGTATCACAGTCGATATAGCCTCTGTGAGTATGGCGTGTTTTACAATAATGGATAAGTTTTACAAGAACTGAATGCAAGGGTATCATGCACACATTTGGTTGCTGATTAGGTTGTGTCCAGAGGTCATCTTGGTTGATAGGACATCTTATTCCGGAGGGTTTCATATTTGCGATTATTTCCCATTCGCGAATATTGCGAATTTAAAACCCTCGCGAATAAAAAGGCAACCACAGTCTCTATATAATTTTATTCTGTCCCTAAAAGGGGCGACCATTCGGTTTCTTGCGAATTTTATGTACAAAATTGACCGATGTTGATTGGCTGATGGTATAATCTGGTACCATAAATATGATAAATAACATCGTCAGCTGAAAGACACCAACCTGCACTGTCACTTCATGAGAAAACCTCCAGAAAGTTGCAAAGTAAAAATTTAATAAGTTAGAATCAAATATCTGATTCTCTGTTGCCGGAGTGCTAAGAATGTTCTGTAACTGTCACATATTGGACAGAAATATTAGCGTTTAAAAATATCGCCAAAACAGACTATAGCCTTATTTGTTTGCTGAGACGAGGTGGGGTAGACAATCCTCAGGGGAACCGACAGAAGCCAATGAAATAAGAACGCTAGTTCAAAACAATCACATTTGGTAAATTTAAACACTCTAATCATAATTCCCGTTTGATTAAAACATTCAATAACATGCGATTACTAACCTTTATGACGCCTCAATGGGGCATCTGACGCATGCCATGTCATACATTTTCTCAAGATGAGATGCATAGTTGGAAACGGAGATATAAACTGAATTATCGGAAAACAATTTAGGGGGTATTTTGCCGCATAACCTTAAAAAGTTGAGGGGGAAATGTCCAAATATCCAAGCACGAAACAAGACCCATGATTTATATTAACATTTCTTCCGGAAACCACCCCTATTAACTTCCTTCCAAGGATAAAGAAACTTATGAACTCTCTATCTGTAGCAGCAATCTCAACTGAAATTATTTTATTTTACCTAATTCTGATATCATCTTAGGAAATCTAACAATATACACAAATACGGTAATATTTTTTTTTCAAGTCCAGCTTTCAATACATGAATTTTCGATTTCTGTTTCACGAGGTTAATAGGATGGTATTCTTATGGGCGTATTAAGTTGATATTTGATTAAAACATAGTCATAACTTTCATAAATGGGACGTAAATCGAGAATCTGTGACACCCCTTTCCGTGCTAGCGTTTCATTTCAAGCTTGAATCGTTATAAAGTCATCAGCTGTGATTCGTACGGACAGGTCAGAGGTAGGTTTGAATGAACCGCGATGGCATTCTGGTATTTTAAGAAACTTTCATTTCACAGAAGAGCAGCTATGCCTGGCGGTCCTTAAAGAAAATGAACTTTTCTTTTACATCAGCGGACATACATGACGTCATAGACAGTCATATATTTATTTTTTTTCTAACGAGATAATCCTAAACCTATTTATATTTGCCTACAAGATAATCATCTGATTTTTTTTTCTTGTTTCTAGGCTATTAAGAGATGATCTAAAGAGACCGATATATATATAAAATCCTGACAGATCAATGAAAGAATATTATAAAAGAATTAAAATATAAGTTACACAGCTCGTTGTATAAAAAAAAACAACCACAATGAAAAAAAAATCGTTTGACGCAATTAAACTTTCTTAATTCCAGGTTTACATTGCCCGCTGAGAAAAAGTCATACAAGTCATAGAATGCTTAAAGTGTATCAGAAAGCGTTTCCTGGGCTCGGTGTCATTCATGTAAGTTTTGCGCCTTGGGAAAAATATCAATTGGCCACATACTACCCGAAGACGGAGCTATCCTAATCATTCTGTTACATATTATATACAGAAAAAAACTGAAGAGGATATTTTTATTCTTCATTTTTATATCACTTTTATCATTTTGCAACTTTTGCAACATTCAAATACATAAACATGCGCTGGTAAATTTGACGAATTGATCCCTTCGCGCAGAATACACATATAGTGATTTATAGGTTATTAAAACACTCATACGCACATACACACACACGTACACTATCTCTCTCTTACACTTAACTTTCTTCACGCCAACAAACACACACTTACAAACCGACTCAGTCCAATTTTGAATTCTTCGCATAGGGAACGAACTTCAGCTGGTACAAAATGAGCGGGAATATTTCCATCTTTTTTTGCAAAAGCACGTTTGACGTCATACCGGCGGAGACCGACAAACTGACCCCTCGCGTGATGTCGGTCAACTCGGATGCCGAGCGCGTTTGGTTGATCGGCTGCCTACAGGAAAACCACGTGCTCATGAATGAATAAATTAAAATCTCATCCTGTTTTGGGAACACAGCTGGTCCTTCACAGCATAACCTTGGTCTTTCCATTAGAGAGTTGCACAAAATAGGTTTTGCTTTGTTTTCAGCCACTATCTGCTTATACCAACTGTACACACGTTACCACGGGTGACAGCGGACAGTCAATAATTTCTCCAAGAAAAGCAGCTGAAAAAAAGTTACCAGGCACTCTGTTAAACAACCTTTTTTTGCCATACTTAGTCTTAGATCTAGCGCAATTCGGCCCTCTGACTTTAAGAAACTACGACCAGCGTCAGAGTGCCATTATATCTTGTGTTCAGGACTGCACTGTAACGCTCAGTGGGAATGCAAATGCATTTCTGACAACGGCTCATGGCCTTAAAACCACTGCCTTTTGAAAATAAACCAGACCTATCGTTAGTTGTTTTAGTATACTTTCTAACAACATCTACCATGTGCAAAAAATCCGTTGTAAATCAGTATATTGGCAACCCCCCTGGATGTCTGACGAATATATGACAGCATAAATACAAGCTTCGCAATTGGATGAATTTCTCCACCATAGCTTGAGTAACGACTCGAATTGGCTTACCAATCCATTATAAATTCCTACTGAGTTGTGCATTCATGATAAACGTCGCGATCCAACTACCGCATCGCAATTTGAGTGATATTTAATTCAATAAAAATAATACTCATATCTATTAAATGAGATATAACAAGCGGTGTACTGACATCCAATCACAAAGGTTGATTTAAATGTTTTATATATAAAATATACGGTTTCATATATGTTCTTAAAATGGAAAGAAAACTTATTATTTCATTTTTAGTGGTTGTTTCTTTGAGTATGAAATAACGTGAACATTCCCATTCTGATTTTTCTTAAGAAGGTTTACCGGACCAGGACAGGAAGACCGAGAGCATAAATATGACTCTATATTTTTTCTGCAAAGACTTTTACGACAAAACAAAGACAAAACCCAACATGCCCTTGACCAGAACTTGGCGTTGCATTTATCGAAATTGCTTTTCGTCTCCGAAGCAGTGGTTAGCGTAAATAATGTATGGGAATTGTTTTAAATTTAAGTATACTTTCACCGATGACCCTTCTGATTTCCCATGAGCTAGCAGGTCTTATCGTTTCTGCACAGTATTTGTAAAAGCTGCTTTCTTGTTAACAGGCCAAGATGTTTATAATGGATAAAAAACTCATTGTAGGGAAAACTGTATGCATGTAATGGTCGGCAAAGTCGGCCTCGTGTCTGTGTAGTCATTTCTGTAGGTTTTTGGATTAAATGCAAGAGAAGGGTTACACCCTGAAGAAAAATGTTCTTAGCTCTTCCAAAACACAAAAATATGATTTATCTACATACTAAAGTTTGGTCACTTATCAATATTATGGACATAAAACAAAACATTTTGAAGTTGTTCGCCAATTTTACGATTGTCACCCCAATATTCTCATATCGATCAGTTTTAAGTTTAAAATCAAAACATCAATATCGCCAGAGGACTAAAGGCTTTCTCGGTTCCTAGAATAGCGTTCCTCATGTTTCTAGTTTAAATGAACATTTTATTTATTTGGTTTACAGCCAACTCCCAGTTTAAAAAATTAAAATTTTAAAATATTTCTTGACACATGTGCTGCATCACTGATTGAATTGAACCGTCATACCATGTATAACTTGTCTAAAAAGCGCGCACCTATTAGATATCATAACTAGTTGTACAATCCATGTAAAAATATTACAGTGTAGCTTGCACAGATGCGCTTCTGTATTTGGTTTTAGTTTTAATCCTCAGGACCCGAACGGTAAAACCTATAACAGTCTACTAAAATTTAGTACACAAAGTGGATAGACCAATATAGATTATATTTAGCAGTATTTTCAATTAACGCAACAACGAAGCTACGCAGTGGTTACATACTGAAGTCGTTCTCTAAATCTCCTTCACTCTATCAACTGTTGGCTTCTGCAAGGTTTGCCAAACCTCACGTCAAGGCGCTGGCAGGGAGCCAAGACTATAATCAGGCCAGTGCGAGCAGGGTATCACGCCCTATAACCTAGCAACAACCTATCTAATTGGTCTGTAACACACCTCGCGCTGGCACCCGGCAAATAATGCTTTAGCAAACAGGGGTATAGCTTATTGGGTTTAAGGCAATTTGCTTCATTGGCGAAGGAGTTAAATGCACAAGTTGAGGACAGGTCGTGTCGAACTATGACAGAGATACATATATTTATATTTCAGTCTTAGAATAAACTGGATTCATGATAGGCTTAAACTGAACAACAGTTGAATCTTTTTTTCCATAAATCAATTTACCCTGGTTAACAATCAAATCGTTTTTATTGAGGCAACACAACAATATTCTAGAGACTCGTTGAACAAAATTAACATGATACGAACTCACGAATAAAAAAAAAAATTGCTGGTCGAAACACAACACATCGGATTTTGAAAAGGTGCCTTCAAAATAGCATCATTTGCTCAAGTTCTTGAAAATGGCGTTTATGATCAAAGCAAATTTTAGGCAATTCTGAAAACTTTTACGAATTTCTTTAGGGAATTTGTGCCATAACACAAATACACAGCAATACCAAAGACCGGGTCTTCGATAATTTGCAAAAAAAAAAAAAAAAAAAGATAAACGAAATATTGGAGGAGAACATTTTTATGGCCTTTATCGTAAAGTTGTCCAATAATAAAACGCACACACACACACTTAAATTACGTTTTCACAGACCTTGTTTCCACTGTTTGGTGTCTATTCATAAAAACTGAAAACGTCTGCATATGTTAGGGGTAAAATCAAATCACCGAATAAAATACAAACAATACACATGCCGTCTGAACAAAAACACGAGCCGTAAAAGGGACAAGCTTCTTATAGAATCTCGGTGTCCTAAAGCAAATTTAAGCTAAACATCTGATCAAAACATCGCATCAGACTTCCCGTAAAACATGTGTACGCTAGTCATTTGATTGGTTCGATTACCTTTTTCGTTTTTCGTGAAATGTACACCATTTAGAGTCGTAGAATCAAGGTCTGTGAAAGCGTAGCGAAATACCTGGTAGTATGAAGATTGTCGGGCATACTCTATCTAATATTTTGAATGTTTATGAAATTAACGAAGCTGGAACAATGTCCTTAGAAAGCGCATACCTCATAAGTTTTATTTTAATCTAAAAAGGAAACTGAGGATCACCTACTAAACGGAGTAAATGTTTCCTTAACATGTGCTATGCCTGATCATACCAGAAACAGATCAATATACCTCAGTAACAGACCGCGAGCTATAGTTTCCAAACAGACATACTAACAAACTGACAAATAACGACCATATTTGAAGATCTGAGATCATCGATCGTATAAAATAAAATTCCTTCTTCCACCCAGGCAATGAAATGAAAACACGCATGATACATAGACTATAAAAGCAGGAAGGCACACGGAAAAGGAATAATTTTTTTTTTCTAAATAGATAAATTTAAATACATAGTAAAGACATTAGTCTCCGCCAGGAGGTTATGCATTCAACCCCGTTCGTGTGTGTGCTGGTTCACAATATAACTCACCGAAGCTTGACCGGAATTACATAAAATTTTCAGAACATTTCGGGAACAGGTCCATGAAGAAACGATTAGATTTTGGTGGGGATTCGGCATATGATCCGGATTAAGGATCATCATAAAAAATGTACAATCACTGATGATCGAATGTACCTGAGAATATGGACCGAATAAATGAGTGTAAACACGGCATTGGGAGCATAAACGATAGAAAACCCCACATAGCGGAAACCTGCATTCCTTAGAATGCAGATTTTTAGTTTAACATGAAATGATCGCACATAAAAACATGTAGGTTTATGTGGCTACTGCTAAGAACATATACTTATTTACGTATTTTCCCTGTATTAGGATTTTTTTAAATGTCCTTTTTTTCCTCACAATCTTTAAAAAGGATTTTGCTCTTTCGTGTCACTGCTTCTCCAATAGTATATAGGAAAAGATTAATAGTGTCTTTAAATCTGCTAGTTTTGTAGCTTTCTTAAAAAAATTAATAATAACTCCTGTAACGGTAAAAATGTAAAAAATAATTTTTATTTGAATATAGAATAAACTTCCTTTAATTCATATTTATCAAGTTTAGTTCCCAAAGGAGAATATTAATTAGATTACAATGTATTCAACTAGCCCAAGTTTAATTAATTTCTTGCACAGGTGTTCACAGAAGCATTCAACATTTACAGATGAAAGAACTGTTTTCTATTAGCACGGATTAAGTTTCGGGACTCCAAAAGTTGACACGAGATCACTGTAAGGTAATACGTGGAATCGTGTTTTTTTATTAAGTTTATTAATTGAAATTGACAAAGAAAATTCATGGCTATTGCAAACAAGTTGATGAGTTCCCTCTCATATATATATGCAGCCGTTATAGGAATCAATCCATTCTCAGATAAGGCCAACTTTAATCAGTTACTTTTTCTTTTTTTTACAATTTCAAACTATGGACATTTGAAAGCTGGTTAGGGAGTCTCGAGATCATGAAATCATGCATGCATGTACTCATCACACAATAAAGTACATTTGAGGACAATTTTAAGGAATTAAGGCACGAGCAGTTATTTTCAACATTTCCCAGTACGTGCCCCTATGTGTGAATAAATAGCCAAGAAAATGGGAATCAGTAGATCGATTCAATTTTTGGTCTGACCCCAGGTAAAATATCTCTATTCAGGTTAACAAAACATCAAAGTTCTAAAAGTTCAAAGTTGTCGTAATAGAATGAAATTGTAAACACATGAAGGTTTTGAACCTTATGTGAATATATGTTAAGAAAACTTCCACTAAACGATGGTCGAGAGCATCCATTAGCTTTTTGCGGGATGAGCTATCGTCTGCTTTGTGAAAACATGTTGTGTTTGTCGGCTATTTATTGTAGCCCTTCACAAAGCTCGAAGAATTCTCGTGCTACCTACCGCAAATACTTTTTTTACACAGAGTGTCTTTGTCTCTTTCGGCGGGATCTCGTGTCGTCTGGCCTTTTATTTTGTGTATTAACTGTAGCCGTCCACAGAGAGGAATATATCCCCTGCCGGCGACTTATTATAACATTATTCCCGGATAATGCAACTAGGGACTTACCTGTTATGTTGCTTTTTGCGCATCCGCGCTTCAAAACTCAGTGTCTTGGAAAATATATCTATAAGAATGTCTCGTATGGTGTCTTATCATTTAATAAATGCCCGTTTTAACATACGTAACAAATGGTGAAAGTATATTTTTTTCCTCGTCGATACACCAACCATATAAAATGAAGAAACATTAATGAAACTAAGGAGTTTTGCAACAAAGCGGACTTGTATAACAAAGCAAAGGTACTTATTACCTTATAAAATATAAACTTTTTTTTAACAAATCAAAGCGCTCTTCATAGCACGGAAGGTGGCGTTCTGTAATGTTGGAGGTGGAGGAAACAAGAGAACCCGGAGAAAACCACCAACCTTCGACGGGCTACTGTAACACATTCTCAAAGCTATGCCATGGATCGAACTCGGGTCGCCAGTTGAGAGAGCCAAACGTTTTACAACTACACTGCCTAGGCCTTAATCATCCTTCCTTTCCTCCTTAATAGTACTCCTTTCTTACAATAGGTGTCGGTGATTGTGTAGTTTGATGAACATTAGTTCCCCTATAACCCAGCATAAAATAAATGATGGGTATACATCATAAATGAAGTTTTTAAATTGATTTACAGACATAAAGACAACACAGAAAAGCAGACAGAAACACATACAGAGGACAGAGAGACATAGGAAAATATTGTCTCGTATGGTCGGATGTAATGAAAAGGGTTTTATATGATGGCTTCTAATTAGACCAGACAAGACGTGCGGTTTAGTATTACGTCTCGGCGACAATTGACATATCAGCATATACTGCCCTTTCACTCGATTTAAACAAAAAACTGCTGAAATTACCTTGAGTTTGTTTCATAATAAATAAAACAGCCCGCAGTATAAAATAGACAACTAATACGATAAAAAGGTCAATTGTCATGCGTGACAGTATAAAGTTTATAACTGCTTAAATCAAGTTATATTGAATGAGGAATCGTGCCTGCCATCCCATCATATCTACTGGTTTCTCTATCACGATGAAAATCTGAAGAAAATTAGTCAAATCACTTCTTGCACATCTGTGGACTTTTAACAGCAATACGCCGGTACTGTGACCTCTGACCTCATTTTATATGCACCAATTCTGACGAGTAATGTACTCATTTGAGAAACCCTGTTAGCAAATATTTAACTTGTGTATAAAGATCATCGATTTGGTGTGGATCCGGAACATGATACGGAACCAGGAACATTATCACAGAATATTTACGAATGTAGAGTCAATTATGCGCGAATGAATCTGGGAATATGGGCCGATTAAATGGATGTAAGTTTGGGATTTAGTGAATCTCCCACACTAGGGATCCAATGTGACGGAGGCTTGCATTCCTTAAAATGTAGATTTCGATTTCTTGAAAGTGATATTTATAAACTTTTGACCCTGCCACTGAATTGCAAGCACATGATATTCATTTTCCCTTTCATTTTTTCCAACACCGGGATCATTTATTTGATTATGGATCCAATTTCTTGATTCAGAAGATTAATTTGTTAAATTAATAAAATTTCGTCGGTTTTAATTCTGTTATGACTGCATGCATGCTCCTATCATTTAGTCTAATTATAGCTTTCTTTATTCTCTTTGTAGCTGTCTAATTATTTGATGTATCTGTCTATTGTATGTGCCGGGGTCCACTTTTTGTTAATCGTAATTAGTCCTTTGTCTGTCGTATCAATTAGGACCATTTCAGTAATCAAAGACTCCGTTTCTAGTTGGTTGTTGTGTAAAGGGAACAAGATAGGACTTCCGCTCGGAATTAATGTGGGTCTATAGTTGGAAACACAATAACAACCATACTCAGGCGAAGTGTCCAATTTAGGAGCTATGGACCCTGAGCTCTCTGATGAGAATGCTGAATACACGTATTAAGACAAGCGTTCAGAGCACGAAGTCTTATCTAGGCAGCTATAAAGACTCTGAGAAGCTGTTCAGATAAGAAGTAAATAAAGTAAAGCTGATTAATTGCAACCTGATGCAGAGAAACTAGACCTTTCAAGCTTTAGCAAAATGGCAAACTTAGTAAAAAAAAATATTATCGAATTCCATGAATATTCCCCAAAACTGCGTTTCCATGGCATAGGCTAAATGAGCCAATCAAATGTCAAGACATAATGTCGTGGTATACTGAAAAAAGCTGAAAACACTTCTTGTTGCTGCGAGAATTTTTGACAATGATATAAATTTTCATTTTGATGAACTAGACCTTTGACCTATTATGTCCATCTACTGGCATTTGAGTAGTTGTAAATTCATGTGTATTATATATATATATATATATATATATATATATATATATATATATATATATATATATATATATACGAAGACTTTGAAACATCTGCCATGATTCATTTTTGCACTCTGGTTTCTTTAAAAACACAGTTGTGTTCATTATCGTTGCTTCCTCTAAGTCACAGAATGACGATGATGATGTTGATGGTAATGATAATAATAATAATAATAAAAACAATAAATATTTTACTAATAATAATACTATCTTATTAGATTAAATGGATTGGCAATTATCAGACCAACCCGTGTTGCCGAAATCAGCCGTTAGAACAATCAATTAGGTCAAATATTTTTCAATTAGATGAAAAAGTTTCCAATTAGATAAAATACATTTCAATTAGATCAATTGCTTTTTTTCAATTAGATGAAATGCTTTCAATAAGATCAGATACCTTTCGTTATAAAGCCTGGACACCTGAAGCGTACGTTACTCAACCTAGCTTTATATAAACTCACTGTATAAAATTTCTAGTAAGTAAGAAGCAAGTTTTATGAGAGGCCGAGATGCAAAAACATTTCATACACGGCACAAAATACCTTTGTTGTTTGATTTGTATAAGTTGTTACAGGGAGCATATATATGATGTAAGACTGCCTGACTGGCTTTGTTAACGTTAAATGTCTTGTAACCTGAGAAGGGTAATTTAAATGTTTCTATATAATGATCATGTGTGGTGTTTCGAACAATTCACGTCCCTGAAATTCCCTGATTCTTATCCTGCTGAGTGATAACATTTGTTTTCGCCAAAGAAAAGGCATCATCCATCTTATTGAGGAAAATATTCCTTTATATATTTGTATAAATGTATGAGGATTCATTATTCATTAGGCCGAAAATATTATTCATCCCAATTTTCATTTTTAACTTACCATTTCCTTTCAAACAATGGAATATTTAATGTTCTTTATTAAAAGAAAGCAGATTAATTAAAACTGTAATACTTTAATTATCAATATTATAAAATATTAAGTGACTTGCATATGTATATTATCCACTTATCCCCACATACGCAATATATATATATATATATATATATATATATATATATATATATATATATATATATATATATCTGAAGACGAATATCACCCATAGACTACTTATCGCTGCCCTCAATACTTGAAAAAAAAACTCGCGTCCTATGTGGATAATTAAGGAGCGCTTAACGATCTCTGGTAATTCGATTCTCTTTAGCCTTCGTTAACAAGATGTCTAATGGTTGTCAACAGGGCGACATTTCAGTCTTACCAAAATAACCTGCAGTCTTAACTATATGGTCTCCTATCTACCTTAGCTAGGTCTTTTACCTTTTTCGATGACTGTCGAATTGCTCTTAACATTTTGCGTGATTAATGTACCTTTTTGGATATACTGATTCTCTATACATTTTGACGTAGTAAATCTTATCATCGCATAAGAGCATATCACATGCGACCATGTCATCAATTATGAGATTGATCACACCATAACCTGTTTCTGCTCTGCCCTGTGCTATTCTTTTTGTGAACCCTCCTGCCCTCTCCTGCCCTGTCCCGTGAATCTTCACACTACCGCTACTTTCACAGACCTTGATTTAGCAAGCCGCTCTGGCGTCTATTCCATGAATAATGAACAAGCTTGCAAATGTTCGGACTGAAACCAAAACTGTCAATCAAATCCAACGAAATCAATTTTAACAACGCACTGCCCACACGAAGTCTGAAAAGAACACAGGTTTATGGCTTTATGTGATTGGTCAAAGTATCGATGCCCTTCCTGCAATGTTTAACATTGGGGCTAGAGCGTATGCAAGATTGGTTCGATTGGCTTGTCCATTATTCATGAAATAGACGCCACAGTCAAGGCTGAATTAAGGTTTGTAAACAACGTACTAGAAACAGACTTGATAGTATTAAGATATTCCTGCACCCTCCAACCTCGCATTCATATCAAAACTCATTGAGATGATGATGGCTGAACAACTCATTTTGCATTTAGCTGAAGAGAAAAAATCTCTGCAGAGATTCCGGTCAGCATACAAAGCATTTCATAGCACTAAAACAGCCCTGCTAAGAGTACAAAATGAATTATTAGCCAGCATGCATAACCAACAACTTGTCCTATTGCTGCTTTTGGATCTCTCAGCAGCGTTTGATACAATTGATACTATTGGCCATCAGATTATATTTAATCGACTTTCGACGTCTCTGTGAATCTGTGTTAAACTGGGTGCGTATATATCTTATAGGTCGGTCTCAAAGTATTACCATTCTATGTGCAAACTCTCAGCCTCACCCCTTGATTTATGGGTGCTAGAGGACATTGTGTTCGGCCCAATTCTGTTTTCACTTTATAAATCACCCTTGGGTGAGACCATTCGGAAACATGGAATCAAATATCGCTTATATGCTAATGATATGCATATCTTCAGTTCAAAATATCCCCCAGTTTGTTGGAAGAATCAGCATTAACCAAACTACAAATACGGGTACAAGAATTTAAAATCTAGATGTATCACAACAAAATTAAACCCGGTGATAAAACTTAATTCTTTGTCACATGAACTAAGCAGCAACTAAACTAAAATACGGTCATATTATGATTGGAGAAACTCTAATTAATGATGAGAATAACGCTAATAAGTCCGATGTAATATTTGATAACCACATGAACATAACATCGCACATCAGCAATATATATCGATCCGCTATATGTCGAACATTTATGATACACGAAAACATCTGACTAAACCGGCTGAGGAGGCCTACTCTATCTGCTGTCCATAATCATTCCACATCAACTTAATCGTAGAATATTTGTCTCAAATGTTGACCTTTGAAAGCTACAATAAATAAATTAGAAGGAGGTCTGTTTCACTTGGATATTATTAATTAGATGTTAAGCAGTTTTGTTTCAATAATCCAATGAATAAATTTAATCACATCATGAAAAATAACGTTTTGGCAATTCTGGCTCATGTGTCGTCTTCGTCTTTTCTGAAAGGGGCCTATTTAGACATTAGACATTCATTAACTGACGACAATACCTTGAACCTTCCACGAGTGTATAACATTTGTGTATAAATCTCGTTTTAAATCAGACAAACGAAGGTCTTTCAAGCGAAGTTTAAACTTCACACGTAACCAACAATCTTAGGTAACATACTGTTTCCTTACCTCAACATTACAAATTTTTACTAACAGTTTGTAGAAAACCAAGCTCATACATCTGTCAAACAGGCGCATTTGTTAACAGGGATTACCTAGAATTTATTAATATGTACGCAGATTAAGAAAATAATAGCACATCTTCGAGAGAAAAAAGAATCTCAGCTAACTTTTAGTGTCCTTTTAATACTGTTGTTCCAGCAAAGTGGCATTGGTGTTCACCACTCGTCATGATTAAGATAACAAAACATCGGAATTCATGTCACACGTATTCAATTAAAGAATGTCTAATGATAATTGATAATTCGATTCAAACAGGTCCTCGTTAGAATAGACGTGTCGCGCTTTTAGTTTGCCCAGTCTGTCATACTTTAAGTTCACTAATTTTAAGTTTAATTAATTGAGTTAATGGTCGACCGAGCGAAAATTAAGTTGCATTCACGGGGGGGGGGGGGGGGGGGGGGGACTATGACCTCAACTGGATTAAACTGTTCACCCTGCAAACGACAGTTTACTTTTTAGCACTTTAAGTTTTTATAATAAAGGCCTTTTTAGCTGCTGATAACTTTTCAAACACAGTATTTATCAAGTTTTTTTTATTTAGTGTTTATGTTATAATCCCCGAAACGGTAGATTTATTTTTTAGAACACTCAATATCAATGTTTCACATCTCGGATTTAAAAGTTATTTACCTTTATTAATCGTAGCTTTCCATTTTGTCGCCTCCAGGCTTTTAGAAACTGTTCTGTAAATTAGTTGTGGACCTCCAGTTACTTGTCTGACGTCTTTCCATGAATCAACAATAATCTAGCATTGAAATACAAATGGATACCCTTATAAAATTGTGTACATTTATATATCCTTCATAAATATCCCATGCCATTTTAACTTCAACCGTTTTATTACTGATCACTAATGTATCCTCTTTCATAAGATTTTAGAAATGAAACCTTGTTTTAATGATGGCTTAAACTATACAAAGAATGTGAATAAGAAACGTTTTGGGTAGCAACATTTGGGAATGACATTTCTCAGTTCTAAACATATATTTAACATTTAACCTGAAGGACCAAAAACAGTATGTAGCAACTTTTCAATGGGTTTTTGTTTGAAACATTGTGTGACTTTGAGATGTGATGAAATGAAATATTGATGTTATTGTAAATACATCGAGAACATGATGGTGGTATCCTTCAGATTGATCAGGTCTCTTATCCCCTATAATGGTCCTTTCAATATGTTCTGATGTCAAATATCAATTTACCTGATATCACCGCATCTCCTAGAATAATAAATTATTCTGTTCACTATAAATCATTCTAAACAGTCTGCTGTCAAAGTACAGCGGCCCAGAGCTCCGGGGCACGATCTTGTGGTACAGAGCTTGACCAGGGGTCTTAGCGTTGCATCCGGTTCACATTGATTGATGGAAAGATCACGGTCAGCGCCCTAAACCAATAAACGTATATGAATTAAATGAAAAAATAACCCTTTATTTTTTTTATTTTTTTACCGAACCTAAAGGTACATAAATAAGTGCAATAATATCTGTTTATCGCTAAGTTAATTCTGGCTAAATACAAAAGTTTCCCCAGTAACACCATCCCGGCACCTGGATTTACTTGATTTCATTCAGCTGTTTCATATATTGTTTTGGTTCTGTGTGTGAGAAAACACAGCCCACATGTCTGTTTACCATATCAGGACCATGTGACTGGATTAACGATCATGCGTACATGGGACAACTCCCAAACATGGAGAAGATACATCAAGAAAGGAAAACTGAAGAAACACCCCTAGAGGCTTGAAAAATCTGGATGTGTCAAGTTGCGCAGTGTGGCTACCAGGTGACGAAACATCAGTGTTTCGCCACTGATTGCTCCTAGTGAAACTCTTTTTCCACCTGTGTACAGGAGCATGCAAACGGTTTCAGAACAAAATAATGCCTGAAATCATAATATCTTAAGATGAAAACAATACGCTTTATGTATATTTAACACATCGATGTGTGCACTTTAAACTGCCTGTGTAAATGTATCTGTTCGCCCTGAAAACGGTGACATGGCATTTGCTATGCATACAGAGACCGGGCAGAACCAACTGTCATAAGTCACGCCAGCAGTTATAGGTCACGAAAAGGTGAACAACTGTTATATGTCACGCAGACTTTTATGGGTCACGGAAGCTGTTATGAAATGTCATGGCTACAGCCGAGAGTCACGCTGACTCCACGCTCCCTTCGTCCTCTGTGTAACACCTTATGACGTCATGTCGGATGACCATACGGACCTTGAAAAAAAATCAACGTGTCCCGATTTAAGCCCAATTTTTTTTTTCAGTAGCAAAAATATATTCTCCTTTCTCGTAAGGTAAGATTTTATTTTAAGAATTATAATTGTAATGTAAAAAAATCATCCAAATTAAAGAAAATCTTAACAAAAAAGTACTTGATATTATTAATCAATGACAGAGCAAAGGTCGAGCACAGATCATTGAAAATCTCGATCTGATGAAGTAACGACAGTGCCATTTTGTCCCAAAGCTGTTTTGTTTTCTTCAGGCAGTAAAATAACCTACAGCTTACATGAAATAAAGGACAATATAACGTTTTCAAGTTGAATTTCATGACGGGGAGGGCCCCCGTGGATGATCGAGGACCACTATCACAGTGCTGACAATCTGGGACGAAAAACCTTCCGCAAAATTGCGTAGGTGTGACCTTTCAGATATAGGCCTATCTTGACGTGACCTGGTTTTGTCCCCTTTTGCACCAACCTTCAGATGTTATTCACCAAAGTTTACGTAATATTATAAAGGTGTCTTGCACCACTTTAAAACCTTAAAATAAGCTGTCAATAGGGAAATTAAAAGGAACTTTATCATGGAACAATAAATTGTTGAAAGGAGAACTTTAATCCAGGGTTTTGTGAACTCGGACTGGTACTGTGAAAATCAATTTAAGAAAAGGTCAACCTTTTCACTGACGGATGATGGATGGCTGGATAATATAGAGCTTAAAATTTTAGTTTTCATAGAAAAAGAAATATGTAAAACTCGTCTTACTGCTTCCGCTCGTGTTTGTGTTCGTGTGTGTGCTTTTGAATGTGGTTGTTTATAACATAACTTACGCAATCATGAACGAAATAAGACTTTGGTGTGGATCCGTCACATGACCTGGAGTCATGAATGTATCATGGTGTATTCACTAATGTACAGTCACCTATGCACGAATGAGCCTGGGAATATGGGCCGAATAAGTAAATGAAAAAAAAGTAATTGAATGCACATAGAATGCATAATTCTAGTTATGAGTATATTATCACGTCGATTGCATAAGTTGTTTATTGAGAAGCAGCTGGGTGCTGCTGGGAAGAATAACCCTTTATTATTTGTTCTGTATTTTAAAGAGGCTTCAAATGTCATTGTGTGGTTTACATGTAGAAATATTCGAGAAAATTCCTGAAATTCCCCCGAGCGTTGGGGCTTAATGGAGACCGAGAAATAAACTAGAAGTATTGCGTCATGGTTTATTTCAAAATAAGCTTAAGGTCAAGCGTAATGACGATTGTACGGCGAGAAGAAATTTCGCTGAGTTAGTTTACCAGAATGGATCGAGTATTTTAACTCGTTGGGAGAGGGCGTGTTTAGGCCATGACTGTGGTTAGAAATTAACCCTTTAAGACTAAGATATTTTCCTTATATTGACCGTTTCATAATTCCCTTAAATTTAAATAAAATATGATAGAACCATTATTCTGGATTTGAAGTTGAAATGGCAACAAAATTCCCTTTTTAATTCTGAATCATCCAGTTGTCAATTTGAATTGTACAAATTACCTTTACGACTTATATATATTATTACTTGCGGAAGCAATATTTTAAAACTGCAAACTGCTGAAAATCGTACCAAGGCGAGTTATTTTACTTATTAACATTTCTGATGAGTTTTATCTAAATCCTTCTTAAATTATCGCAGCGACACCACAAAGTAGCCCAGGGATCCGTGACCTTATTAAATACGCGTGGATGTTCCCCACAATGAACTCGAGCGAGATAATCTGTAGTTATGTAGTTATGGTGAGTTTCGTGAAAATTCATCAAAGCCCCGGTAAGTGATCGCGGCGACACTAAAAGTTAACGGACGGGTATAACATAATACTCCAGTCTTGACGGGCGTATATAAACCACTTGAGATACAGAGGAATTAGGTATTGTGAAGAAGATTTTGGACATCCTGAAAATTATATATTGTAGACTGTGTGACTGATCATAGAGTCTTGGATGTATCACAACCTGTGGACGTTACTCTAAGAATAAACTTTGTTTAGCTTACACCTAGACTTTTAGATACAATTTTGGGAGTGTGGACTATTTCGACATAAGTTTCCAAACAACTCAAATGGAACGGCATGACTTTTTAGACTCTTTCTTCATATACACGCAAGTTCTATTTCACAATGGAATTTATGATGGCATTGTTTTCTTCTATATAATATACAGAAGCTTTGTCATCGTGGCATAAGAAACTGATTTCAGAACTACAGGTCATTTTAGAAAATTCCACAGGAATACAATGGTAAAATTTAGGCAAAACTCCTGATTGACAATATTAAACAGAAATAAATAAATAAAAAAAAAAGCCTGAATGTTTTATGATAACAGACATATGGCATCCATAGACAATTAACAATGCCACTTTAAGATGTATTTTATATATGTACTACGTCCGTATATGTAGATATAAACACATAGTCGAGATTTCCCTTACCGGAACAAAACCGTGGCTACGAGGTCCAGACCGAGACTGAGAAAATATCAAGACCTAATCCGAGACTTCGATACCATGAGCCTAATACTTTGCGAGCGGGTAGCAATGTCAGTCATCTTTTGTGTATTATCACGTGTAAAGGAACATCTAATAATTTATTATCTTCCAAGTATATTGCATGCATGGATCGGGAAAAAAGAACAAAGTATAAAAATCTAACTAATAAGTTTGAGTAATTGTCATATTCATCTAGAATAAAAGCTTGGATACAATTAAAAATTGGCCATCGCCTTCAAGAAGTTACAAAAATTATTTTTCTTGGCAATCAGGATAGGTACAAAATTTGATGATGATGATCAAATTGCAGATTGCTGTTTAACAGGTGCTGCTTATGAAGGGATTGTTTGACACCTGAATATTGAAAGCCAAATTTGAGGACTACCACAACAGTGAAGTTTTGCTCTATTGTTTAGTATCATGAGTTTTTGTTTTCTGGTACCAATATATCAGCTATACCTTTTCAGACGAAGCAGATATCTTATACTTTTCAATCTTGTTTCTTGACAAAATATTTAACTCTCTGCAAGTCTCTGCTTAAATCTCTTTCTTTTGACTCCTGTTCAAGATTTAAAATATGGAATAAATAGGTTTACGTTTTGGGACAGGAATTCTAGTAAGGGTTTAGATCAATCATGTTTGCATGTCTGTTTGTAACATAGTTCATGCAAATGACATATGTGTTTTGTTTTGCAAGCATGAATCAGCTTTTTGTTGAAAGACAATTTGGTACCTTGCGTCTCTGTTATCCGGGTTTTCATTGAATATTTTTGGTTTTATGATTTTGGTAGTCAAAAGATCTTACACTTTCTTAAAGTTCAATTTGATGCTTTAAAACATCAATATATCGCATCTGTATACGCGTACGTATATGATTTCGGAGGCCGGTTAATTCGTTGACTGATTTCAGGACCTTTCGATTTGGGAACCTCGAGTTTTCCGTGAAACAAGACTAACCGAGCAAGATATGATGCATAAATGTGAGACATACAACCGGCTTCTGTGGTCTAAGCATTAGAGTACAGAACTCAAAGGTGGTAGGTCGTTAGTTCAAATCTCAGCCGCGGTCGGCCATAACCCAAGGGAACGCTAAAGGGGCTTAATGGGAAGGCTGTACCAAACAGCCGTGTATCACTCGCGAACGGATGCATCCTTGGTAAGTATCGGTGTTATGGCCCAGTAATTGGGTAAATTACACACTTAGGACCGACAGGGGCGGTAGAAACCAGGTCTTTTGACACATGAATATATGAAATAAATGACATGATGTGAGTGCAACCTCCCTGTCATACAGAACGTAACCGAAATGGAATTCTGCAGATAAACATGCTTAGATTAAGAATTTGACGAGTGCTCATTAAATAGATGGAGGCGGTTTCCTCCACCAAATATTTAAAAAGATAATAAATGTGAGATAGACATACATTCAATTGTCGGCTTCCCATGTACGGACCCGCCTTGGGTTAAGCCATTGACCTTTGACAACTTAAACTCCATGGGGGCCTACTTAAACAAAACATTGACCTTTTTTATTTTATGCTGCATTTTATGTAGGTGATTAATAAAGTGTGGAAACCGTCACCAATATAAGGGTAATGCCGAATGGTCAGCTCAGTGAAAGTCGTAACTGAAACACAGTATTGTAACAAATGACGCGACGGAGAAAAATAGAATATTTTATTCATAACTGTAAGCTTTGGATGAGACATCCATCATTTGATAACAGCATAAATCAATTTTACTGTATGGCACTTAATGCTTTTATGTCATCATATAAAGCAGTTAACAAATGGTGAAAAATGACGGCTGCACAGACGGCATCAGTGTTGATGGAATTGATGCTCGACTCTAGATCTGTACCCAGTTAAAAAACATGAGAAAAGTACTCAGATAGTATTGAAGCATTATAAACGAAAAAGCGATCGGGACGTAGAGACTGATATATTTTGTTCACATGCAGTTGCCTTGTTCTTGCTGGCCAATTGACCTTAACGGTTTGTTTGGGATACACGCATCCATCTGACATACCCGTCAATCCCGAACGGCACGGTCTTTTATATTAAAGGGGCCCAGCCACCTATAAAGCATATTGAATTAAAACGAAAAATGGCTTCTTCCCTTTAAAATAAATCTGTACCTGCCAAATTGAAACCGTTTGCTTATTGCTGTAAACGAGTGTTAAAAACAGTAGACCGGCTCAAGTGTCAACATAAACACAGCACGATCTGTTTCCCCCAAGTTTATTATTGAATCCCGAGACGTTAATGTCTATTAATTAAAGATAGTCTCTTAAATCTTTAATAATAATAGTCCAGAAAACGCCGATTTCAATTCTTGGAGGCCCGCCAAAATACAAGGACAACAAGATAGGACATCTGTTGTCAGATCAGAGTTTTCGCAATGGGCATTTTGTAACTGGTGTAAATTCGGCTTCCGCACATTTGGTTTGGTTCTCAGGCACGTTTTTTAACTTTTTTTGTATGTTTCGGTAAAAGTGTCATATGCTTAAGGAAAAGCATAATGAAGCATGCTTTATGATCATAACATATTTTTTTTTGCTATGCAGGTAAAAACCCTACATAACAAAAGAAATCTTATCAAAATCGTCTATTTTATCTTCTTGAAAGAAATATCCGAGGGACTGGAGCTCAAAATTGGTATTTTTTTTTGAAAATCAAAATAAAAATTTTGGTCCGGTGTGTTTAAATTGACGCGGGAGTTGTCTGAGAACAATACCTTCTTTTGGCCTTAGGTTACATTTTTGTGTGTATATACAAAAAAACATACACCCATCATAGAGTCGTTATAAGAAATGTCGTTAAGAGTAATTTAAGATCATTTATATGTATACAAATTAATCCAGAAATAACATAAATTATAAATACACGGTAGATGAATAGCTGGCCTTAAAGTTTTTACTTACAAAACTGAATCACGGATAAAGGACGAGTACAGTGAACTGGTTTTGAATAATCGGCCTACACCCTCCTGCAGTTCTGAGCATTACTTCTTGAATATTGCTACTGGTGTGAGAGAACCAAGCCTGGTTTCTGGTGATTGATGTCATTAACAGAAGTGTCATTGCCTTGACCGATCAACATTAACAGAACGGCCAAGGCCATTAAGCGTAGTTAATAGCGGAACCATCAATTGCCCTGGATTTAGCCACAGCATGTAATATGACTTTTGGAACGAGATACACGACGGAAGATCCACGCGTTCAGTTTCTCATCATATTGAATCATTTTATATTCTTGAAAGATGAAAATCAAACTAAAATTGTTTGATGCGAGGGGTTAAAATAGAACCATTCCTTTTATTTATTTATTATTTTTGACCTTAACAAGCTGCCTGCGTCCCTCAAACCGTCTCCTGGCCAACTTTGAACTGCGTTGCCTCCAAGTTTCAGTACACTGCCCTGCCCCCCCCCCCCCCGCCCCTCTCGGATTAGACATGGTACCCTGTCCCAAATACGCTACACAATAAACGCCAGGTGGTTGGCTGATATTCGCGATAGTGAAATGGTCATGAAAATAAAATCTTCGATAAACTACCTGTTTCACACTGAAAGCTTCTTGAATATCGTTTCCCCTGTACTGAATTCGATATACGGTATTCGGCACATTTCGTTTTCATACCTCACCCCCTTTTATCCACAACAACCTTTTTAAAGACTTAAAAAAAAATTCTGCGGCCTGGATCCCCCTTTATGGGACCTTGTGACCTTTTTTAGGTGGTTTATTAGTCCTCCTGGGTTGAACTTCTCTTTTTCCTATAACTCCTTGAGTCGTCCCTGAGATCTGTTTGTAATATTAGCGCATGGGCCTTGATATTTTTGTCCCCTTCTCCGAGGATGCGCTGGACATTGATTTGGGTTTGTCTGTCTGTCCGTCTGTATGTCTGTCTCTCTGTCCGTCCGTCAGGTTTCGTTTCAGTGCGATAACTTTCCTATATATATTATCCGATTTCATTCAAATTTGGGTCAGTGATTGCTCTCATGTATACCTTGGTTGGGATTGGTTTTGGAGTGTCTGGCTCCTGTCTGTCTCTCTGTCTGTCACTTTGTCTGTCCATCCGTCAAGTTTTGTTTCCGTGCGATTTTTTTCCTAAATATTATCCGATTTCATTCAAATTTGGATCGGTGATTGTTCTTATGCATACCTTGTTTGGAATTTGTTTTGGAGTGTCTGGCTTCTGTCTGTCTGTCTGTATGTCTGTCATTCTGTCTGTCTGTCTGTCAGGTTTTCATTTCCATGCGATAACTTTCCTAAATTATCCTATTTCCTTAAATATTATGGTCAGTGATAGCTCTTATGCTTACCTTGGTTGAGATTGGTTTTGGAGTGTCTAGCAACTGTCTGTCTGTCTGTCACTTTGTCTGTCCGTCTGTCAGGTTTTCGTTTCCCTGCTTTAACTTTCCTAAATATTATTCAGTCTCATTCAAATTTTGGTCAGTGATTGCCCTCATGCTTACCCTGGTTAGGATTTGTTTTGGAGTGTCTGGCTTCTGTCTGTCTGTCTGTCACTCTGTCCGTCTCTCCTTTATCAAGCATGAAAAACAACAAGTTCCCAAAGTGGGGGACATTAATTTCACGAATTTGCTTGTTTCTATTGTGTATGCGTTGCGGAAACGGAATTCGACAGGCACACAATTAACGCGTGTGCACAATGCGTTGATGCGAATACCGCATTTAAGACTACGGTATCATAACTACCTGCCCAAGTTGTGTTACCGATGCGTATGGGAAGCGCGAATGTTATCGAGCCTACTGTGTAAAGAACGTGGATTTGGAGGTAGTAGAACAATATTCGATATACTCCCGTTATACTCCCGCAATGATCTACCATTGTGATGTTTTAGGCTTCGTTATTTAAAGTTAGCTAATTAATTAAAATTTTTATACTTTAAAGTATCTTTACTACAAAAATTAATTTACCTGTATATCTATATTATCCCTAAATGTCCAACTATACACACACACGCATATATATATATATATATATATATATATATATATATATATATATATATATATATATATATATATACTGGGGGTGTAAATCACCCCTAGATTGCTGATTGGTCCCACGATTGTTGAGAAAATGGGACTCGCGTCCCACATGTACCATTAAAGAGCGCTTAATGACCTCTGGTATTTCGATTCCCTCAAGCCTTCGATTAACAAGATGTGTGGTAGTTGTAGACAGTGGTACCAAATAACCTGCAATCTTCACTTTTCAGCCTTATCTATCCTTATTAACATTAGTTAGGTCTATAACCTTTTTTTCGATGAATGTCAAAATTTTCTTAACGTTTTGTGTCATCAATATACTGGTTTTCTATATATTGTGGGCGTTGTTAATCTTATCATGTCATAATAGCATATCAAATTTGATAATATCATAAAATTAATATGGATAACACAATAACCTATATTTGCTCAAGAAATGAAGTGCCTGGATAGAACACCGTAATTGGATGTCAATGACAGGCAGCCAGGGTTCTTATTAAATACGCCAAATTAGAGACTAGGAAAGTTAATGATCATCCCACTGGTCCTTTGTTTAATTATAGTACAATGTAAAACAAAGCCTCAAAATGGAGAATAAGCAATCTGGAAATGACAACAGTTTGTACAAGATTCAAAGGAAATAAACCAATTTTGGACACTCCTCCTGGTATCAAAATCATTGTTGAACATCAAACAAGTCTCAAATACCACCCTGTAACAACAATAAAGAATTTGCAGAAGCTGTCAGATTTTTTAGGGTACAAATATGAGGGACATCCGTCGGATTTAAGACTATAATAAAGTTCATCGATGCATGCTATGCATCTCTGATTCTTGTACTGTGGACGTTGTTCAAATACCTATTTTTCGCTACATTTTAGAATCTGATATTGATTAATTTATTAGATTATCCACCAAATTCTGTCTGAATGATCAAATCCACACACACACACACATATATATATATTAAAAGGAATGTCTTGATTTGTGCTACCCTGCATCTGCCTAAGTGTGAGTTCATCCTTGGCAAATGGTTGTTTTTTCCTAACGAATTCAAGCAAGCGCTTGTCATACCACTGATGAAAAAAAAAACTGAGCTACCCTGGTCATACAAAAATTTCACGCCCATCTCCAATCTGCCCTTTGTATCGCAACTCCCTTAGCATCCAGCTGCAAACAATCTCTGCACATAATTCCAGTCGGTATATCAAGCATTTCATAGCACTGAAACAGCGCTGCTCAGAAAACAAAATGACCTATTAACCAGCATGAATAACCAACAGCGTGTCCTTTTGTTGATTTTAGATCTCTCTGCAGCGTTTGATGCTATTTACCATCAGATCATGCTAAATCAACTTAGCGGTTTGGTCTTTGTGGATATTTGTTAAACTGGAATCGCACCCATCTAACAGTTCGGTCACAGCGTGTTAACCTATGTATAAGCTCTTGGTATACAAGCAAGTTGCGATGCCTAAAACGTAAAAAGGACCGGTGTCATTATATAGCCAAAAAGCGTAATACTGATTTAGCATGGAAGAATTTTAGATCAACAAGGAATAAGTATATAATAGCTTGTCGGAAAGCCAAAGAGGAATATAATTTCAATTTGATCAATCATCTTCAGATAAAAAACAACTCTTCGCCAAAATATTGGTGGAAAATTGTGATATTTCTAACTAATTTTAAATCTCAGACACCTGATTCACCTATAATAAGTAATGGAATCTTAGTAAATGTCGAGAAAGTTAAGGCAGATTTGTTCAATGATTGTTTCCTTTCAAACTGCCAAATCGATGATTTAGTAACATAGTGGTCTACCCTACCTGAGATTAACACAAACGACGATGGAGTAAAACTTACCCGTTATTGTTAAAAAAAACAAACGGACGTTTTGGATAAATCAAAATCTCTTGATGTAAGTAAAGCGGCAGGTCCTGATAACATTCGTCCGCTCTTACTCAAGGAAACCGCTGATGTTTTAGCTGCACCTCTGTGCCAATTGGTCAACCCATTCACTTGAACACTGCCGGGTACCGGATGCATGGAAAAAAGCCCACGTAACTCCCATATATAAAAAGGATGATCCTCATCTTGTTGTTAATTATTGGCCTATATCTGTTCTAAGTTGTGTCTCTAAAATTGCCGAGAAAGCAATATTTAAGTATACGTTTAATTTTCTTCGTGAACATAAAAAGATAACAAAATTTCAATGCGGATTTATACCAGGAGATTCCACAGTGAATCAGTAGAAATTTATCACCTGTTCTGTGAGGCCTTAGACAAAAGGATGGACGTCAATGTTGTGTTTTGTGACATATCCAAAGCTTTTGAAAGAGTATGGCATAAAGGACTATTGTACAAGTTAAAGCGGATTGGTATAGATGGCACATTTCTTTTATGGTTTAAAAATTACCTACATAATAGGCAACAAAGAGTCGTCATTCGGGGCGGTTGTTCTGACTGGGGTAATATGAAAGCTGGAGTACCTCAGGGATCAGTCTTGGGACCTTTACTATTTTTGATATACATTAACGACATAGCTGATATGGTGTCTTTTAATATAAGACTTTTCGCAGACGATACAACACTGTTTGTCAACTTGTGTAATTCTAATTCTAGTTTGAATAATGATTTATCTTCGATAAAAGCGTGGGCAGATCAGTGGCTGGTGACGTTTAATCCAGCAAAAACTAAAGCAATGTATATTTCGCATAAACGTGACCATTTAAATCCAGTTTTGTCCTTCGCTGGTTTTAATCTGACTTATACAAATAAACACAAACACTTGGGTATAAACTTTCGGGACGATTTATCATGGGCTGATCACATTTCAGAAGTATGTAAGAAAGCACAGAAGAGAATTGACGTATTGAACAAATTTAAGTACATACTTGATAGGCAAACATTAGAAATAATATATAAATCTTTGTATTGCCTATATTAGAATATGGGAGTATCATATGGACTTGTATAACACATGCAGACGCAAATAAACTAGAAAAGATCCAGTTATATGCAACCAGAGTTGCCACTGGTTAAAGGAACTAGTAATCAGGAAATTTATAATGTACTTGGCTGGGAGACCTTGCAGGATCGTAGAGACAAATCTCAATTAACAATGCTATATAAAATGATCAATGGGTTTACGACAAACTATTTGTCACAGTACGTTCCTAGACGTATTCACGAACGTGTGCAGTATCCCCTACGAAACAATCACGATTTGGACAATTTCAGATGTAGAACATCTCTTTTCTCGGAATCGTTTATTCCACATACATGTCGTGTCTTGAATAGTCTGGATAGTACATTGAAAAACTGCACAACGGTCGCAGAATTAAAAAAGAAACTAAATAGGAAGAAACGGAAATCGAATCAACATTATTTAATAGGGAAAAGAAAATTAGGAATATTACATGCAAGATTTAGAATGAAATGCTGTGCTCTAAACTTTCATTTATTTCATATGAAGATCATAGATAATCCACTGTGTGCATGTGGTATAGCTAATGAAACAATCGATCATTACCTCTTAAAATGTCCATTATACTGTGAACCCAGAAGGCACCTTGAAGTCAACTTGAAAAACCTTCGTCCTCTAGGAATAGATCTAATGTTACATGGCGATAATGACCTCTCATTTAAAGAAAACTGTTTCATATTCGAGAAGGTCCAGCTCTATATTTCTGTGACAAACCGATTTACTTAATCCTAATTCCTAAGGATCAGAGTTTTGTATAACCTTAGCACTGTTAAGAATTTTGTTTTATATTTGTTCACTCTTTTAACAGTAGTACATGTATCATTCAAACGATTATTTATTGCTTCAATTTATATTATTTGTTTATACAACAAAAGGGCATTTCGAATGGACATTGTCTGTTGCCCAATTGTATTCACTTTGTTGAATGAAATCTGTGTAAACTAAACTATATGTATAAGCTCTCAGCTTTGGTTTATGGGGTGCCACAGAGCAGTGTATTCGGCCCCATTTTATATCCCCATCAGGGAGTTCATTCGGAAACATGGTATCAGATTTCACTCATATGCTGATGATACCTAGCTATATCTTAAGTTCGAAATATATTCCAGTATTTCGAAAGAATAAGCTTTGCCAAACTACAAAAAAAGAAACTTGAACTCCTTCACCAAAAAAAAATGAATTATTGTTCATTGGAACTTAATTACAAACCTAGCCGCATTATGATTGGGGAATTTCTAATTAATCATACGAATATTACAAAGAACTAAGGTGTTTTATAATGTGATAACAACGAGACATCTCACATCAACAATCAGTTGATCAGCCTTTTAAACTAAAGATTATCTTTGATTTCGGAAGATATCTTACTAAACCCGCCTCGGAGGTCATAGTTCCCGCTTTCATTCAGTGGCCTCAGTTTATCTTCAAGGGTGTATTATAATGTTTTTATAAACACACGCACACACACACACACATATATATATATATTATTGTCTTTTTGATACTTTTCAAATATATTCAATTAAATATTAAGTTATAAAAATAAGGTTTTATATTTCCAGTAAGTCTAAACCACGTAACAGATATATTATATGTCATAGTAAACTTAGAAAAGATATTCAAGTCTAAAATTATGATTATAAATGCAATTTCATTTTCTATATATAATTTTTATGTTCTGAATATCGGAGGGAGGGGGGTGTTATTATATTGGTCATCACCACCCCCCCCCCCCCCCTTTGCTGAAACGTGGGGGATATAAACCCCTCCCCATTCCCCCATTCCCTCTGTATTGACGCTTTTGCTTTCATCTAATCTTGGATATATTACTTTAACACCCTACTTTACCTGCTGTTACGATTCATTCCCAATCCGCTTATTTGTAGAATACAGACATTAACACGCTTTGTTTTGGATGATATTCACCATTCAGATAAACAGGGGCACTGCAAAGTATCCCCTTGCACGGGGCATCATTAGAATAGGTGTATTGCACAATGTAAAAATAAGGAGGGCAGCTCTCTGGCCTTGACCTTTGCTCCTGTAACCTCAAACTAAATAGGATTCTTCATCTATGGGTTGATAAGTCATATGTGCAAGTTGAAAGGTTTTATTCAAACAGTTTGGCTTTAAACGGGTCCACAAGCTTTTTCAAGAAGTGGGCCCTGTGGCCGAGACCTTTGACCCTGTGACCTCAAAATCAAAAGGTTTCTGTATTTATAGGGAGGTGAGCCATATGTGCAAGATGAAAGGTTTTGGTCAAACAGTTTGGCTTTAAATGGGTCCACAAGCTTTTTCAAGAAGTGGGCCCTGTGGCCGAGACCTTTGACCCTGTGACCTCAAAATCAATAGGTGTCTTTATTTATAGGGAGGTGAGCCATATGTGCAAGATGAAAGGTTTTGGTCAAACAGTTTGGCTTTAAATGGGTCCACAAGCTTTTTCAAGAAGTGGGCCCTGTGGCCGAGACCTTTGACCCTGTGACCTCAAAATCAATAGGTGTCTTTATTTATAGGTAGGTGAGCCATATGTGCAAGATGAAAGGTTTTGGTCAAACGGTTTGGCTTTAAATGGGTCCACAAGCTTGTTCAAGAAGTGGGCCCTGTGGTCGTGAACTTTGACCTTGTTACCATAAAATCGATAGTGTTCTTCATCCATGGGTCAGTGAGCCATATGTGCAAGATAAAAGGTTTTGGTCAAACGGTTTGGCTTTAAATGGGTCCACAAGCTTTTTCAAGAAGTGGGCCCTGTGGCCGTGAACTTTGACCTTATGACCTTAAAATTGATAGAGTTCTTCATCTATGTGAAGGTTAGTGAGCCATATGTGCAAGATGAAAGGTTTTGGTCAAACGGTTTGGCTGTAAATCGATCTACAAGCCAATTTAGGACGGAAAGACGGACAGAAAGACAGACGGGCAGACGGACGGACGGACGCATGAACGGAGGCGTTACTATATCCCCTTCGCAACTTCGTTGCGAGGGGATAAAAATAACAGATCCCTTACAAACTTATAATCCCCTTAACCATAGATCATTTGAACAACCTCAGTATCAATGCTTCGCATCTTGTAAGTGAAAGTTATTCAACAGCTAATTTATCGTAACTTTGCATTCTGTCGCCTCCGGGCTTATAGAAACATTTTCTGTTAATTAGTTATGGACCTCCAATCACTTGTCTGACGTCTTTCTATTTATCAACAGTAATCAAGCATTCAAATACAATTAGACACCTTAATAGAATTTTGTACATTTATGTATCCTTCATTAATATCCCTTGGCATTTTTAACTTTAACCGTTTTAAAACAAATCAATAATGTTCCTTGTTTCATAAGATTTAAATGAATAAATCTTTGTATAAAAGATGACTTAAACTATACATAGAATGCAAAAAGAAACGTTTTGATACAAGCACTATTAAGCGGGAAAGACATTTCTCAGTTTCAAACAAACATTTTACCAGATGGACCGAAGACAGAGTTTAGAAAATTTCAATGGATATTTGTGTTAAACACAGAGTATAATGATGAAAATATTCTAACTAATCAATAATGTTCCCTCTTTCAGAACACTTGAAGAAATATATATCTTGTTTAAAAGATAGCTGAAACTACACATCAAATGCGAAGAATTAGATACGTTTCAAATAAAAATATATCTTATCTGAAGGACCAAATACGATATAAGCAATTTTTTAAAGTGGAAAGCAGGAATTTTGTGAAGTCATGAAACGAAATGTTGATATGTTGATGAACCACATCAGGTCAAGAGGGTGGTATCCTTGACATTTATCAAGTCTCTAATCCCATACAATGGTCCTTTCAGTATGTTCGGATGTCCAATATCAATTTACCTTATGGTATCCCCGTATCTCCTGTGATAATAAATCTAATCGCTATTAAGCATCCTTAATGGTCTACTGCCATAAAATAGCGACCAAGCGCTCCGGGGCACGATCTTGCGGTACAGAGCTTGGCCAGGGGTCTTAGCACTTGGACCGATTGAACGGGTCAATGGACAGATTTCGGTCAGTGGCCTTTCCAATAAACTCCCATAACCATAAATGGATTTAAATGAAAACAAAATTAATCTTTCTGTTTGAGTTTTTACCAAAAATGCCTGTTTAAATGTATAAGTATGTCCTAAACAGTGCCAGTGGATTTGCTATATATTCAAAGACCATGCAGTCCTCTAGGGCAGAACCAACTCTCATTAGTCACGCCAACAGTTATAGGTCACAGAAAGTTGACCAACTGTTATATGTCACGTAGCTGTTATGGGTCACGCAATTTATTATGAAATGTCATAGCTAATGTCATCTGTCACACTGAGTTCACCAGCCGTCGTCTATAACTCTTTAATGGCGTCTGGTTTAGGAAGGGAGATTAATGTCGGGTTTTTAAAATGACCTTAAAAAATCAATGTGTCCCGATCCGATTGTGAGCCCTAATTTTGTATAAGTCTAAATATTAAATCCCCCTTTGCCGTGGTAAGATTTCTTATTTTTAAGAATATATTGCAAAAAAATTATAATGTGAAAAAAATCCATCCAAATATGGAAGAAAAATCATATCTAAAGAGTGCATGATAATGTAAGAGGACGACGAAGAGAAGGTCGGGTAAAGATCATTGAAAATCTCGGTCTGATGGAATAAAGGTCAATGTCATTTTGTTCCAAAGTTTATGCTCTTTTCTTTAGCCAGTAAAATAACCTAAAGTTTACAAGAAATCAGGGAAAATATAACGTTTTCAAGTTGAATTTTATGACGGAGAGGGCGACCGAGTATGATAGATGACCACTAAGAGAATGCTGACAATCCAGATCGAAAAAAAAACAATCGTAAAATTGCGTTCTTGCGGCCTTTCAGTTATAGGACTATCTGGTTTTGTCCCCTATTCACTCACTTTGAACTGTTTATCACTGTGCTTTAGTAATCATAAAAAATAATCTTGAGCAGTGTGACAAATGTCCGAGAATATGAACTTTAATATAATAAAAAAAATTGCCCATCGTCTTCAAGAAATGGCAAAACACGTATTACTTTCCTCAATAAAAAGAGATGAAAAGCCTGCACTAATTTTTGCTGATGATAAAATCGCTGATTGGTGAGTAACAGGTGATGATTTAGTATCTTCAGTTGTCATTTTCTAGTACCGATATATCAAATTTACCGTTTCAAACGAAGAAGACAAAATATACTATTTATTCTTGTTTCGTGACAAAATATTTCACTTTTCCCCGAGTCTCTGCTTAAATTATTTTCTCTTTCTCTTAAACACTGTTACATGTCTTAAAACGTGAAATAAATAGTTTACGTTATTTGACATGGCATGCTAAAATATAAAATCCAAGATATATGTTTAATATGTTTGTCTCGTAACATATTTCCGACAAAATTATATATATGCTAATATATATCTACATTGTCTTGAAAGACGGGCCTATCACCCGGATCTCTGTTATCAGGGTTTTCTTTGAATGTTTTTAGTTTTAAACATTTTGGTAGTCGAAAGATTCTAAAATATAATTTAAGTTCAATTTGATGACTTCAAGACATCAAAATATACGCATTGCGTGTATGATTTTTGTAGGCCGGTTCTTTAGGGGACAGATTTCAAAACCTCAACACGATAGAAACTCGGTTTATCCACGAATCAAGAATAATCTAGAAAGGTATATAATGCATAAATGTGAGACATACCAACGGCTTATGACTTAAAGACGGGAAGTCGTGAGTTCGAATCTCAGGCACGGTGAGATTTTCATGGTCAGCAAAACCAAAATGGAGCGTGCTGCAGGCTTAATGGGAAGGCTGTACCCCACAGCAGTGAATCACTGAAAGTGCGTCTTTGGAATGTTCCTCGGTGTTAAGACCTAGCAATGGGGGAAATTACACACCATGGACCTGCAGGTGCGGTAGACACCAGGATATAAATAAATGACAGGAAACAAGTGCTACCGCCCTATCATGTAGTGCGGAACCAAAAAAAAAAAAAAAAAGAACTCTGCTGATGTACATACTTTCATTAAGAATAAGACAAGTAGCAAAAAATATATGAAACAAATGTGAGACAGACATATATTAATTTGACGGATTGCCATGTAGACTGCCGTGGGTCAAGACTTTTGCCTCGGACAATTGAAACCTATGTAGACCTTCTTTAACAAGACAAATGTTTCGCCATGTTGATTTGTATGCTGTATTTCGAATGTTTAATAATAAGGAATATAACACAGCATTGAACAACGCCACAACAAGATTTAGTCAGCCCAGGGAAAGTCGTAAGTGAACCATAGCAATGAACCAAATGACGCGACAGAGGCAAATAGAACTGTTAAGTCATAATTGTAAGCTTTTGGCTGAGGCATCCATCATTTGATGGCAGTATAAACTAATTTTACTGTAAGGCACTCAGTGCTTTTATGCCATCATATAGAGCAGTTGACAAACGTTGAAAAATAACTGCCACACAGACGGCATCACTGTTGAGGCCGGGACTTGATGCTTGACCTTCGCTCTGTCCACGGTTTTAAAACATATGCCAAATGTACTCGGATAAATTTGTTGCGTTATAACGAAAACAGTGATCGGGACCGAGGTACGGCCATATTTTGCACACATGCAGTTGCTATATCCTTGAGGGCGATTTGAGAGAACGGATTGCTTGGTATACGTGAACTCAACTTATGTAACCGTCCATCCCGAAAGACATATGGTCGTTTACATATATTAAACAAACAAACAAAAAACATGTCTCCTCTCCCGCGGCCAGCAATCTTAGAATCTTCGAGACAACCTGATTCAGAGAACAGAATAAAGCACAAGCCAAACTGCCAAACACCTAGGCCGAAACCAAGTCTTGTAAAAATTAGTGTCGAAACCTCTGTCTGTCTGTCTCTCTGTCTGTCTGTCCCTCTCTCACTATATATATTATACAAAGTATATATATATTATACATAATTATATATATATATATATATATATATATATTCAAATATAATTTAGGTCATGAAAAGTTACGTATTTATAATCTCCTTAAAGTCCAACTGCGTAGAAAAAGGTAGGTTAATGCAAGGGAATGCGTGATTTATTCCCTCTGCTAACTTTTGAAGATCCGTGCGGCTCTGGGACGCAGGCCATGACCTGACCGTATATATATATATATATATATATATATATATATATATATATATATATATATATATATTACATACACATTGTTACTACCAATACTGAATCACGGCTTGAGAGATGCGCTCTGATTTCGCAATCTCTGCCTATACCTGTCTTTACACAGCCTCCGCCATGCAGGTGATTCCTATTGTTGGATGGTACCAAAAACGTGTTTGCATTCACTTTCACGGCTAATATTCCAAGGATCTAAATGCATTAGTGACTTTACATTTGTGAATATTCCTTGATTACGTTACTGAATCCGGATCATGTGCTGCATCCACTAAAAATACTTTTCGATTCTTCATTGGACCATTTCCCGATTTGCCCTGAAATTTTCATGAACCCCGTCCATGGTTGCGTGTTTAAAGACACACGAACGCCTCCTGGCGGAGGCATTATTGCTCCTGCTATGAGAGAACCAAAGCAGGTTTATGGTGATTGATATCATTAACAGAAATGTCATGGCCTTGACCGATCAACATTAACAGAATGGCCGAGGCCATTAAGCGTAGTTAATAGCGGAATCATCAATCGTCCTGGTCTTGGCCACGGCCGGTAATTTGACTTTTGAAACCTGATATACGACGGCAGCGGTCGCGTGATTAAGACCCTCGTGCTCAGTTTACGCCAAATGCTGTGTCTTTGGCTTTACGTTCGCGAGGGTTTCAAATTCGTGACATTCGTAAAAGTGAAATAATCGCAGAAATAAAGACGTCTGACATATAACTTAACTGATATTCGATACCTAAACTAAAACTTAAATGAATTAAAAAAATCAAATGATATAATATTATAGTTTGTTAAACTCATTTGAAGGACAGTCGTGAAATTCATATTGTAAGCAACTCATATGCTTAAATTTAAAATATAAATAAAATTTATCGGTCCAGCATAAACCGCAAACTAGAAAATGTTGTCTAAAAAGAAAAGTAAATATGACCTTACATTATGATATGCTGGTCTTAGAAAGGAAATGAACGTATTGTTTTCACTATCACTGTGGGCGGACGTGAAGTCTACCAGGTTATTGTTGACTTCTGCAAAAAACCCGGATTAATTAGGTGAATTTGCCTTAGAGTATAATTGGCAAAACGCTACTGATATTGCTATCAATTTATTTTATCCAGTATATAATTACACTGTACGTGAAAAGCATATATGCATATATAGATAACCGCCGCAATGTTTCACGCGGATTGTTTAGTGTTAAAAGATAAGTCGGTCTTTTTTATAGCTTAACCATTACACAGAGCACATGAGGTAATTCATAGCATAGAGGTCGAGTTTTAAATTTCTTATACTTAATTTACGGAATGTGGTGACCCTAATAGTCATATTACATTGGAAATGATAAGAAAAAGATAGGCTTTCACTGAATTTTACTAAAGTGATGCAATATATGAAACTTTTATCCGCCTGCGTCCCCTCTGAATCCGCAACTGAAGACGGTCGTCCTTGGAATTCAGCACAGTCATCGGTCTGTTCCTTTTCTTTCTCTCCGTTTTCTACAGCTTTCGTAAAAAACAAACTCCTAGAACAACGTTGGACACAATGAGCCCAGTATATTTAGAAGGGCAGGCAAATATCAAACTAATTTGACAGGACGGGGTGAAACAATATTAAAAAAAAATGAAAATAAAGAAACATGTTGCCAACTTTTTAAGGGGGAAAAATAAAAAAAAAAAAAAAAAAAAAAAACTGGTCCTGCATGCCGCTCATGTTCGTTTCTTTCAGCTGGGTGTGTGAGTCTTTCATCAATTAAGTTTCGTACATCAGACATTCTAGAAATCTGGTTAGGTAAAATTTAAGTCTCTGAAAAAATGGTCCTCCAGGAATAATTTCAGACAGGAACACGCCATGCATCACCTGCAGTCATCAATAAAGCCATTAGTTTGCTTACGGAGAATAAAATCACTTTGCGACAAACTTTGTACTCTTGATTTCAATTTATATACTAAGTGTACTCAAAGAAAGATAAAACGACAATAAATGACATGCTTGTGCGCTTTTGTATGACTTTTTCTTAACCCACTGAATAAACTCTTTAGGAGTGCACACAGAAAAAAAGGTATTTTCCTAGAATACTGTGTTCTTATGCAACCTTTTAGACATACCTTTTAGACTACGTCTGTCTGTGGCATGGAACATACTTATTTCATATGCAACAAGCTGTACAAGCTTACAGGAGGCCATATTAAGATCAGCAAAAGAACATGTCGACATATGGTAGAAAACACAAGGTTGTAGGGCGGCACATCCAAAGGTAATGTTGTACTGTCAGTGAATGAATATAACAACATACTAAAGTTGGCTTTTTGTACGCGAGGATTTCAAAGTCGCGATATACGCGTAAGGGGAATTGTCATACATTTTATGTTACCCGTTATGCAGAGATTGATATTTCAAATAATATCAGTTCTTTTTATGTCACTATTGCATGAAGAATTTCCACCTGCATGATGTTCTCTTTGCTCCTCTTTAAATTGTTAATATTTTGATTGCATATTAGGTAATTGATATCTTAATGCTTATTTATATTGAGCAAGTTACTGTATGGCTAATCGCGAAAATGAAACCCTCGCGAAACAGGGAAGAAGAGAAAATCGCTAAAATTTTACCTCGTGAATATTAAACCAAGCACACTTAGCTGTCATTATGCGTTTCGCGGTAACATAAATCTAGTAGTTTGACACATGTCAAACTTTTTCATCACTATGCGCAATTTTCATTATTTTCCTTCAGTAACTGTATGAACGCAACGTTACCTTTTCCCGCCCTTAACTTTCCATCCGCGGTCCGCGATCTATTCCGTAATGTGTGATTTCCCCTCCGGAATATGAAATATATACCTGTTGAACATCACGTAGTCACGGAGCTATGTTCCAATTAATGACGAGTAGCTTCATATGTTACAGATGATCATATATCGTTGAAGGAAATCACAAAATATGATGTGATTGTAGTATGACTTCACAAAGTATATATGTAAGTTATCGCTCCCTTCATACGTGTGTGTGATAAAAGACAGTTTATGCAATCATGATTTTACCTATTAAATAAATGTTTTATTAAATTCCAATTTACCATGCATAATGCAGGATTTCCTGATTACTTTTAATATATCTCGTTATTGATTCAACGGAGGTTTTGACAAAATGTATTGCACACATAGGTACATGTGACGCCTAACTGCCGACGTTGACATTAATATTAACACTAAATTAGGTTCATTTTATCCAGTGAATCGAGTCTGTACTATTTTACCGGACCCTGGGTATGTAAACATATTAATCAGCGCAGCCAAGCAGGTGCGACGACCAGATTCAAGGCTGGGCAGCGCGGATACCAGATTCTATACTTTTTAGTATTATCTATATGTTTGTCTGTCAAATTAATTCAATATAGGTCCGGTGCACGGCCATACTGCTCAAATGTACTGACAAATTGTGTAATAAAATTTGCGACATGGCGGATATAACTCAGGGAAGGTAAACGTAGTTTTAAACTCTAGATATGTTCCGATGGTCGCGAATGGTCCTGAAATCTGAAAAAAATCCAAGCCTCTTGATGTTATAAACATACCTCTGGCAGGGAGGTAAAGGTATTATGTATTATGTTGTTTGGTTTGTCTGTTACCAACTTTACGCAAAAAGTGAAACTTTGTGCAGGGTTATAGTGTAACACCAAAGAAAAAATCCGTTATAGGTAAGAGTAAATCATGATTAGCGTAATATATTTTAATATACCATTGTCACACATGTAGGGTGATTTCTTTGTCCATTGTTGAAGCCGCCAATTCACTGGTTTTAGAGGCAGAATGTGTTCTCCTCCCCCAAGGTGAACCCTTGCAATTAAACTTGACACTGTACACATGAAAGTCTAATTAAAAGAATGTGCGCGGTGGTTTGAAGGCCAAGACATATTGCTGATATATGTCGCTTTATTATAAAATTAAATAAATGAGACATTAACAAATATGATAATTTGCTCTTTATCAAGTAACATCGAGAACGGTCTTTCTTTCTCCACGGTATGCTTATCCTTTTTTACAAGTTCACACTTTTTTTTTTAAGTTTTGGAGGTTTCCGGAGGTTTTCTCAATACAATTAGTTGTCGATTGATTGTATTATCATATGATTGCTATCAGTATTTCATCATACATCACAAAATGTATTGAGAGCTAATTAAATCTGATTTGACATTCGTGTCAAGCTTTCCTATTTTTCTTGGAGATTAAGACATTCCATCAATGAAAGCTGCGGCAATATTATATTGATAATATATTTCAAAAGGCTGTCACAAGAACTCAACAAATTATAGCCAGTAAAATATTAGATATTATACAAAAAAAGATGCTCTTTAAGAATGAAATTGACAATTATCATGTATTTAATCAAATACTCTACGGTGAACTATGGTATATAGAATTCTAATGCTGATTGTACAATGTTTGCTCGACCTCGCGGGGACGTCAATCTGGGTCCTCGACGGGCAGTCGCTGCCAGAGTTGCTACAAATTGGTTCTCATTGCGCCTCTTCCCTGGTGGGTTATAACGCTCGGCCGGGGGCCAATTCACTGTATCCACCACAACTCTCTGACATTTGCAAGTTTAATACAAATGCTTGCCTCACAGCACCAATACAACGGGTTATATGTGCCGATTATACGTAAGGCCGAGTTTGCAGTGGCCGAACTCATTATCCTGGTTCCCGGGGAGTAATTCGGCGCAAATGACCTGGAGTCAGGATACAATCTTAGATAATATTTCCGACGCGCATGCGCTCAACGTATGATCGTCTGCCGTGTTCAAGTCAAATGATACAGAATCGATGTTTTTGTCAATTGAAATCAGGTGCAAGCCATAGGCCGCCGAGAGGAACATGTCCGTTATAGATGACCTCGATTTTATTCTTCAATGATTTCCTTGATGACTGAACATGTGGCGTGTTTTCGTTCCATGAACGTTTTCCTTATCTGTTCATGCCAGCCCTTTTAAGTTCATGCACACCAACATGTTTCTGTGAATTGTTTCAGAAAAGCGTAACCAACCCCTGAATTTGGTTTCACCACCGGGGGCGCAGGAACGAGGTTATGGCTGACAACAATGTCGGCAAGAAAAGAAGTGCCTACCCATACTTGAACTGTAAAATTTAATTTCCCTGACCGATAGAGCATTATATTTGTCATTGTTTGTTCTGCATCTCACAAATGGTATCAGCATAAATTAAAGGAAAGCATAAACACCATTGATTGGTATTTGTAAGATACATGTACATGCAGGTGTACATCTGAATAATGCTTTTTGATATCGGTACCTGTTTGCATCAATTGTGCTACCTAGATCAAACAGGGGGACAAAAACAAGCTCATTGTCTTTCTTTTTAGTCAATGAACCAGACCCGAACATTCATCATCAATTCTCGTCAATAGGTGGAGCTAGAGAGATTAAAAAAAGGACCTGTCTATTGCAGGTGTTATTTCATTTGCGTTGAGAAATATGATTTGTTACTGGCAAACCTAGTCTCACATAATGAGGCACAGAATGTCGAGCGCTCGTTCCCCATGTGTGTGTGTGTGTGTGTGTGCGTATGTGTGCGTGTGTACAGGACATCTTATACAGCCAGACCTGAATGAATCATAAAACGTTCTTCAGATTGTTCATTTGCGTTCATTTTTAGTATACTGAGAACACAGAACAATGGAATAAAGAAAGACCGCCTTTTGAATACTATAGTGGTGAGGATATGGTTTTATATAAACGTTTGGCCTGAAGACTGCTTCCGTGAAATTGGTTATTTTCTTTCGATTGCCATAAACTATCCAAAAGTAACTGGGTTCATATGTACTATCATAATATACCACGTAGAATTGGATCTGCTTCATGATTTTATATTAACAAACTGATTTTTAGAAAGCTAGACCAATTCCTTCGCTAATATATATTATGAGTTAAAAACAACCTGCTTTTATAGTTAAATTTGGCCTATCTGTTTGTATATTTTCAACAAGCTGTTTTCCTTCTCCGGAGAAAGACTCCATTATTGCAATTCCTGGGGTGCGATATACCTTACTTACATACACAGAGTAGCTTTCTTCCATGGAGTGTTTAGATAATAAGTCCCAAGTAATGGCACCTCGACAACAGCTGTATTTCTCTTTTTATGAGACAAATTGCGATAAAATTTTAGTAACTTTCTTTGTTATGTGATTTGTTACTTTAAAAAGAAAGATGGAAAATTAGTTTTGCAAACGACAAAGAAACACTGGGGTATCGCATGTTCTTATATCTGTCGACTGCAGAGGGCCCTAATATGTAAAACAACAGCATGCAGTCCGGTGATTACTAATGTATATTGAAGTGCCACCGGCGTTCATTATGGTATACCTCTTGTTTTATCATCCCTTTATACAATTACAGTGTTACTTTTCAATATTTAACCTCATGTTCTGGCACCTGCGGATTGAAGCGCTACATGTTAAGAGTTACGCACGCAACATATATAAATACATACATATATATATAACATATACTACTTGATTAATTTTTTTCTTTCTCTTTCTCTGCCTGTGCATTATATAAACCATACAGAATGCTGAGCAGTCAGTTTGTTGTTTAAGAAATTTCATGTGATAAAGACACTGCATACCACATAAATACGTCAATCAGATAATTGTTTTCGCTGTATTCCACTTATGCATTTTAATCAAAGGGATACAGCCCTTCGTGACCATATATTACTGTGGTCCTAGCTAAGTGTTTCAATCCGGTGTTTTATAAGTAACCGTGAAGCTGGAGCGAGAATGAATCAAGATACAGATGTATGAACTCTTGTTTTTTTTAATTATATTTGATACTAACAATACTAATTATACTATTAGTGTATGATTAAAGAGATTTCTTTGGCGTTTCCAATTTCCGAGCAAAAATTGCAACATGTTTTTTTTATAGAATGATCCGTCATTCACTGGGAACGATGACAGGACAGAACGATATTTCAAATTAAGAATATCTCATTAAGTACGACTATTTATACAAGAGCGTGAGAAAATGGCATTAAGGCCATCTGTAATTTTATTTAGGATAATACATATATATAAATTTATGGTCTAAAGCATACAGTCAGTGCTTTCCAGACGAATGTGGGAAGTATTGGCGTTGATACCTTTAAATGCAAGCTGTCCACACTTAATGAAATAATTTTTTTTTTCTGAATCTTACTGGCAGAAAATAGGATATGTACAAGAGCGCTTAATGAGACTCAGCTGAGGCTCTTCTCTGCGTGACTTTTCTCCATCCCATTGAACCTATAAGACAGATGGACAAATACTAAGGCCGACGCTTATCTTATTTCTACATGTTGTGGCCATACTTCATAAAAGTAGTAGATACATCGATGTCACAATATATAGATAGAAGGAAAGGACTGACATATCAACATATAAACCTACCTTGAAAGCCATGTTCATTACACTTGTTTCCTTCCTGAAGATAATCTCGCTCCCAGACCTTGTGTCCTTTGTTCTTCTCACAAAAAATTGTCCACGAAGATGTACAGTATAAATATGTTATAACAGCATTAACACGTACGAAACAAGTAAAGAAGTCCAAATGAAAAATTATTGTGTTCTATAATGAGTACTAGATTTTTGCTGTGTCACAGATGTCCTATCCGTAGAGAGTGAAGTAATTTGTAGATGATCCGAGAAAACTGTAAGATTTGACAAGGTTTATCTCTTGTTTTGTCTGCCGCGCTTGTCTTATGCAAGCCTAAGGAGGAGGAAACGGCGTGCAGTGCACGTGAGACACTTTCAGCATAGGTATGCAAGAAGCGGTACACTTAAAGTGCACGAAAAAGTGGTATTCAGCAACTGACTTGCTCTGGTGCTAGTCAGGATAGACACCTATGTGTCAGCTTGCGGCGCAATAACAGTGCTCTCACCACAACCAGCAAGGCGCGAATGAAGCAAGGACGAAGTTATGGATCAAGGATAGTTGCTACACTGTGAAGCGCTTCAAGGCGACCTTGTTGTATCGAAGGTAGACTCTCTCAGTACCGAAGACCACTTCGCGTTTGACTGCTCTCTTCCCTGAGATCAGCTCTCCGAGTGAGACAGGACCATGTGGGCTGAATAAGCGATCCACACCGCCAAGTCAATAACAACAGCCAGTGGATAGCGTCATAAATGTATGCTTCAATTATCACCACAGTACGACGCCAGTTTTCTTCTGATTATATATATATATATATATATATATATATATATATATATATATATATATATATATATATAAAATCATAAAAAAAACAACTGATCATAATTAAGTTATAATATATTATATATAACTTTATTATTTATATATATAATTTTGCATAATTTTACACAATGTAAATTAATATATAATTATAATGTAAAATATTATTCAGTATGTAATTAATAAATCATAAAGGCGATTACAGAGAATGTTACATTCATACTTCAGTTAGTGTTTGGAATTTTACTATATACTTTATATTTATAATTAACCCTGAGTTATTATAAAGTAATATGTCGGGCCGGATATCGCCTGCAAATTTCGTATTGCTATATATTGCGAAATGTGGTAGCGCTTTGCGATACGTATTGCGATATTTTAATTGTATTCAATTGATAGGAAATCAGTGTTTTTTTAAATTAAGTAATGTATGTATATATAATATATGACATATTTATTATTAATAATTCTTTATCTTGTGAAATATTAGACAAGAAATGTTTATGCAGGTAAGTTAATTCAAACACGAACAATGCAAATATTGCTGGACAGTCGAGAGGTAAAACGTTTGGCTCGCTCCACTGGCGACCCGGGTTCGAAAGCCGGTGAGGCCATGAGAGTGGGTTGTAGTTGCCCGTCCGAGGCCGGTTGTTTTATCCGGGTTCTCCGGCTTCCTCCTTCTATACAGTCTACCGAACGCCCCCATTTAAGGCATGGGGAATGTCGCGATTAGTTATAAAAACTATTTGTACAATCCGTGTAAAATAAATAAGTTTATATATACTTATTAATGTGCTTCGTTCATTAGTATGTTATACAAAGTACGTATAATACTTTTTCTACACTACTCTAAGAAACCTTTGAAAACAAACTTTCTTTACGTCTTAGATGTGCAAATAACTCGCAGTTATAGAATTCTGGACTATGATTTACCTACAGAGATGTATAGGTTGTGTGTACAATCACAGCCGTGTACCATATTGCAAGGCTGAAGTTCCTAAACAACAGTATTGTTATATTGCCTCGTGCAGTTTCCATAAAATGTCAGGAGAGAAAATTAATGTGAGATTAATCATTATGGCTGTGTTCAAGCGGACACGCATATTTCCTGGTATTAATCTGTGGTCAATGGTATACCAGGCCTACTTTAACATTTCCTACTAAATGTCTTTAGACACGGAGGCGGCTTTCGCTTCAAGCCTGTCATAAATCCAAACCAAATTAGATGTCTAAATCTGCAACAGAAACAATTTATAATTAAAAAAAAAAATCATTTAAAAGCATGTTTAATGAAAATTGAAAAATATCGTTATTTAAAAACTGTATCGCCGTATCCCCGTTCGTGTGTTTGTGTGTGTGTGTATGTGTGTTTGCTCACAACATAGCTCACGAAATAATAAACGGAATCTCCTGAAATGTTGAAGGTACTTCGGGAATGGTCAACAAGGAATCTATTAGATTTTGGTGTGGATCCGGCACATAATCGGGATTCAGGAACACTATCGAGGATTATTCACGAAAGCAAAGTCACTTATGCACGAATGGGCCCGTTAAAATGGATCGGATAAGTAAATACAAACATATTTTGGGAAGCGTCCCACACCAGGGGCCCCCTCACATGGCGGTGAAGGCAGATTTCTAAGTGTGTTATAGTTAATAGACAATCCGGGTGACTGTCCTATGTGCATAACGTTGATTTCTCCATAGTAACTGTCTGGTGTTCACTGCAGCACACAGCCTCACTATCAAATGATTACATCGATACCGTGAAGGCTTTTCATCGCCAGAGTCAGGTAACTTAGCGGCCCAGTATCAATTTGCAAGAAACCTCACTTGACAGCGTATATATGAAATTGGTATGTTATTAGTTTCAATTATGGCGCATGTATGACACATGAGTGCTTTCCTATTATCATTAGCCATTACTTTGAACGTTTTATACGTAACTTGTAACAAATACTATTACTTTTTCTGTTATTACTTTTACTATCACTTAAAATAAAACTGTTAAAGGATCCCCCCCCTCCGAAAAGCACAACAGCAAACTCACATTTCAAAATTAAACATTATTTTCTGCAAATGCAACCGATCCCTCAGATAATAATCCACTTGGCGAAAGCACCAACCCTCCGCCGAAAAATTCCCCAACCTTATAAAAAGGGGAGAGAAAACTCCACTTAAAATGATTTTCGGTTAACCAAACAAAAATAATATGCATACATTTATATAATATTCCATTGACAACCATTTTATAGTAATCTGATCAATGATCAAGATATAAAATCTGAACTTAATCGTGCTAATACTGAATGAAAAGAAACATATGTTTCCCCATCTTTTCTTCGGGAAGTAATGAGTTCATGTATTGTAATAAATATATTTATCTTTATATGACAACAAAATAAAAATATAAACTAAATTCAACAAAGAAAAGACGTTCTCCATGTTAATTTTATGACAGATTTATCACAGAATATGTCAAAAATAAAATCAAATACAAACCAGAAACTCCGGTAAGAAACCTAAGCATAAAGGTACGGATCAGGTTTGTTTGTTACTGTAAATCATCGGAGAAGAAGCACCCGGACATTCAGTGTCAATTGTCGCCGACAGGTGTCGCAAGTGTAAAGGGAAAGATCCATTAAACAGCTAAATATTGCATACTTGCCATAACAACCCCTTCCATGGCCAATGCTGGTTACACAGTGACAGGTATGTCAGGAAATAATATGTAAGGATAAATATTTGTTGTTCTTGATTTGAGGTTGTCCAACAATCGGGACAGGTGTCGTCGAGTTTCACAAGGTGGGAGGTTTCGAGGACTGATAAAATATAAGAAAAGATGACACAAATTAAAATGATATAACACAATACAGACTAAAATGAATCAATATCCGATAAAAAACGCAGTATATTATATATCTGCGGCTCCAGTATGTTTCTAAGTCAGCATTAATGACTAACTGGAGACACAGTATACCCAGAAAGCTTCTGTATGGGGCAGCTGTATCAATCTGTGAACAATTTGCAAGGAGTGGCGCCATTGGTCTTGGGTGGACCGACGACAGACACTTGTCATCGTCACTCAAACGTGTATGTACGGTAGGTCAGAAAGGTTACAGACGGAGCAGACGACCCAGCGGCGTCGGCTTTGTATTGTATGTACATCCGTTAGCCAGTAATTTAAGCGTGTAAGGCCATTCTCTGTATATGTATTTCACAATAATTCTGCGGGACTGGAAAAATGTAGATAGCATGAAAAGAGACCTGGAAATTATATTGATACATGTATTTTTATATCCATCTTTTTGAAGCGGGATCAGACCCGGAGACTTTCATTTCCGATATATAAATATCTATTCTTTTACAGCTTATAAATATACTAATAAGTTCTGTAAATTTGACCAGATGCGGCTGCAGTTCAGTTTCCGGGAACATTATAAGCCTTGCAGCTCAATATTTTATTTAAATCTAATTTTAAAAAGTGAATTTTGGTCTGCTTTTTATGTAGGCATATATATATATATATATATATATATATATATATATATTAGTTATATTTAGAGGATATGATCTTAAGATCACTTTATTATATTTATCTGCAGATATGTAATCTATGAGGAGTTCTAAGGATGTGTCATCACCTGGAAGCTGTTATCTTTAAATGACAGGTGCTTCTGAGATCAAAAAATTTCTTGTTTAAACAAGCAAGATGGACTCAGAGAGCGCAGACCTCAACCAAGGCAGCTAATTACCCACATAAATGAGGAGGGAATATCTGACCTCATCCTAAGAAGAACATACAGGGGCGTCAATATAGGGAGGATTATCCCCCCCCCCCCCCCACACACACACACTTTTTGTCAGGGGGGAGGGGTTGGGTGGTGCCGGTCAATGTCATCTTCTCCCGCTTTTTAGAGAACATAATTTAGATATTGCAACTGAAATATACTAAAACATGAAATAATAAAAATAATTGGTTCTATTGATGAGTTTGCTACATGAAATATTATATCTTAACCTGGTTTAGAATTAACATATACTGGAAACATCATACCTTATTTTCAGAGACCTCATACTAAATTAAAATATATTTGAAATGTTATTAAGTATATATATATATTTTAAATCTATCATGCGGACGCTAATATGTATGAAAAGTGCCATACAGACGCTTTAAAGGTATAAATTTGTGTGTGTGTGTGTGTGTGTGTGTGTGTGACTCTACGAGTCGAGTCCCCCCCCCCCACACAATCTGGAAGATAATTTGACGCCACCGAGGACATATGAAACTTTACGGTGTTCTCATGTTGGCTTGGCGTGGCGCTTGGAAATATCAGAAGTACTTGGAAATGGTGTAAGCTTGAGCCTTTGCGCTTCTCTCTGCTAAAAAAAATGAATGCTAATGATTTCCTTCCGAGATCCAGTTTCTGCTTTTCATGGATCTCCTTCCGCGATCCAGTTTCTGCTTTTCATGGATCTCCTTCCGCGATTCAGTTTCTGCTTTTCATGGATCTCCTTCCGCGATCCAGTTTCTGCTTTTCATGGATCTCCTTCCGCGATCCAGTTTCTGCTTTTCATGGATCTTCCTTATCTGCCTTTGTTTTCTCATTGTTTCTATCAGTATTGTTTCTGTCTTTATTATGCTACATACAAGCATAATTGCTACAAGCATAATATAAAAAAAATGGATAGGATCTGATTAATAGGTTCTCACTTTTTTTAGCGAATACATACACATAGATATGTATATTTTAATGAGTTTACTTTATGAAGCATTATATCTAAACCTGGTTTAGAATTAACATATGCTGGAAACATAATCCCTTTTTTCTGAAACCTTATATTTAATTGTATTTGAAATGTGATTAAATATATATATTTGAAATGTGTCATACAGACGCTAAAAATTATATATATATATATATATATATATATATATATATATATATATATATATATATATATATGTATATATATATATATATATATATATATATATATAAGAGCAGTGTCGAACTTTCTTCTTTATACTTCTGCAAGCGAGAGTTAGTTATACATTCTACTATAAGCCGGCCTTCCATCTACTGTTTTTTTATAGTCGGCTGATTTTTAACGTAAAAAGAAAGTACACGTCCCATCGGCCGGTGTGGCCGTAAATCTACCGATTTTTTGTGAAGATTACGAGATTTTCCAGGTCATTTTGGTCACTTCTAATTTCGCCTCCAGGATTATTATTGGCGCCAGGAATGGTAAAAAGAAGGAAAGATAGGCTGTTAATAAGCCGATTTTTTTTCGGTTCCGTCATCACATGAATACCGAATTTTCCGGCTGGATAGAACATTTTTATAAATCTGGCAGACAGCACCCTCACATCGACCGATCCAGCTGATTCGGCAGATTTTTTTTTGCCTGCCGGAAAAATTAGTAGGTGGGATTCCGGTTATAATAGTCTGTTCTACCAGAAGGTGCCTATTGACATTTTGCAGATTTTATTCTGAACTTTAATATTATCACACAGTTTTATATCAAAGCTGATGACTGCCTAACACTTATGTAAAACCAACATTTATAATATGCCATTTTTTTTCATAATATTTTTTTTTGCGGAGGTTACCGCCTCCATTTTTAACATTGACTTATCTAAGTCTTAAGCTAATAACTATTCACATCTGCAGAGTTCCATTCCAGTTTGGGACTACCTAACAGGGCGGTAGCACTCACTTCCTGTCATTCTTATTCTGTATCTTGGTCCCAATCATGTCTGGGGTCTACCGCACCTTCAGGTCCTGGCTGTGTAATCATCCGAATAGCTTGGTCATAACACCGAGGAACCTCCCAAAGACGCACCCGTTTGTGAGTGATACACGGCTGTCGGGCACAACCTCCCCATTAAGCCTGCAGAGCGCTCACCCTGGGTTGGTGTCGACCCTTAAAATCTCACCGCTCCTCGGTCTCGATTTGAACTCACTACCTCCCTGCTTGGAGTCCTGTGCTCTACCCCTGAGCCACAGAAGCCGATAATATCAAATCTTTGGTTTATCTGTACCTTGTTTCCATGGTGACATAGTCTCGCATTTTTTGGCAGTCTCACTTTTATAGTTACATATTTTAGAATATGTATGATACCAAACACTCAGGAAACAGCTTTTAAATGTGACCTGTGACCTTGACCTTCATCAGTCGGACTTTAATGTTGTAAAATCTAGACTTTTTTTTTCAGATGTTGGTATTAATGAATTACTCAAACATTAAGCAAGGTATGGTTTTGGTTTCTTTCTAGCCAATTATAGGCCTACGACCCATTCCTTCAATTCATTTTACTTTTTGGAACTGTTCTGTAAATATATGAAAAGATTAACAAATTTCAATGGCCATCCCGGTTCCCACTGTGGAACAGACCATAGCACTCCCAGCTTACTTTTTTACTTGTGCCGGGTGTTTAGCCCCCTTTCTAAGATATGGTATATCCGGCCCTTAAAATGAATAGCTCAAAGCGTTATATACTAAGTGTTTATCACGTAGCATTGTTTATAATCGCAGCATTATGGACAAGAACTCGATCATTATGACACAGATCACGTTATTTGTAAACGGAAATCCAACGATGCGTTCAATGCCTGGTAGATGTCTAAAGTATAATCCTCCGTATTACAAAAGCCTCCGGATGTGTTTTATTAGCAAAATGTCTGGATGAACAATGAAATGTTAACTATAAAAATGCCTAAATAGGGAATTAAAAATTAAGTTATAAAATTAAAATTATGATTAAAATTTATAAACAAAAAATATTTATCCGTTCCGCCAGAATTATTAACTTCTGCGCAGCAGTTAATGCCATAATTAATTTTTTTTATTTATATTTTCGTCTTCTTGGATCCATAAGAATTGGCCTTAATATCGGACTGGATTAATATAATACGGGGTAATAGATTGAGGATTAACAATAAAATTGGCATAAATTTATAGATTTGGCGCGTGGTATTATCCCGATCAGTGCTTCCCGGCGTGGACGAGCCATTACATGCTAGTGAATTTGTTCAGCTGACAATTTGGGACGATATACTGTTTCTAATATGTCCCGATAGAGCTAATCCAGGGCCACATTTTTAAAGTTAATGCTTGGTTTTATTAAATTTTATGCCTGATCGGTTGCGGTTCATGTGAAAGATAAAAAAATATTATTACTGTAGCAACAACAAGAGTTTATTTATTCTGAACGTAAATACGTTTTGGATGTTGTTTAAAAGGTACCATGGGACACGGGTATGGCGGTGACAATGAGGAAGAAAAGGAACGTAAAAAACGCCAGTTTGACTTGATTTATGACATGGGAACAACTTGGAAAAATGTTATAAACCCAAAGCAGAGCGAAAAAAAGATGTCATAAAAAGCTGTTTATTTATATATATATACATATATATATATATATATATACATATATATATATATATATATACATATTGACTCTCCAGTGAAGATACGTCATAAAAGGATCAGGACAACCAAGACTTAATTGATTATTTAATTATTTAATAATTAACAGTAATAATAATCAATTATGTTGTCCACTAAATCAGAGATATAATGATGAGATGCTATGGCAGGGTCCAGCAGGATCTATTAGTTAATTTATCTGATTAAATTTTAACTTATATTTTTTACTTGATTGCCAATACTTATAATACCTAACCGTATAGGCACTAAAAATCCACGGCTCATATGGTGGCGTTCAGTATAGTCTTGAGATTTGAAAATAAACAAGAGGACCCCCAGAAAACCACCGACCTTCGCCCGGCTACTACATCTCTTAGAGATTCCCACGCCGGGGATCAAACCCTAGTCGCCAGCGGAGAGAGCCGAGCTTGTTACCACTAGACTGTCCGGTTAAATCGCTGTGATGTTTATAGAGCTGGTACGATCTTGAATTTCCCCATTCCGGTCAAAATAACCTTGCAGACAATTCCAGAATGCTTAGTAAAAATAAGTGTACTCATAACAAATTTCAAGAGTCAAATTTATTGCCATTAAGGGAAAGATCCGGTTGTACAAGTTCATGCTTGTAACTTTAAGATATGCGAAGCAAATATATGGTAAGAAGTTCAATTTTCTTAACTGTTTCTATGACTGTATGGAATGGTGATACAGTGAAACCTGTGCAATTATCAAACTGGCTTATATGGCCATTCACAGGACAGGTAGATTATAACCAGTGTGAATGCATTTGGTTAACTCACGGGTGGTCTTAATAGACAGGTGGTCATAATAGGCGGGTGTCCTTTCAGAACTCTTCCTTTGTATTTATTTTTTTTAGGCCTTTCAGAACGCGGAGGTAATCGCCTATGATGCTTGAAATCTCTTTCGGACGCTCCATTCTCGGGATCCATGGATAGGCGCTCAAACCTTTACCAGTGCCTGGTTCAACATTGAACACTGCCGTCACGAAATTCTATCCCTTAATACATACGTCACTGTAAAACTGATGGAGATATAGTGTACATGCATGAGATTGCTTGAAAAAACATGATGAGACTGACGAACTTCTCTGCCAAAGAAGTTGGAAATCACGAATGTCGGCCCTATTGTCGTTACCTATACAAAAGTCCGTGTATCCATTTTGATTAGGTGACATTTCAAACGGATAGTTCTTTGCTACCTGATATCTATGGGGCTTTGGTTGTACATATAGATTCAAGAAAGAGATATTGGAATGAGGCCTAATAAACATGGCCCTTGATACAGTGGATTTGATATAACCAGTCGTACGGCATGTTTTGTTAGGAAAGTTAATCCATCAGCCGGTGTCTCGGCTTGAAAACGGCATTAACTTCCCGGCAAATTAAATTAGGTTTTGAATAAATCCATTATATTAAGGAGTTATTTCGTAATATTATCCGGACAATATACGGAGTTCAGCTCATTTAACTAATTATTATAGAAAACCAGTCTTGCATCGTGTTAATGACTGATATAGATTCCATTTACCTTCCGTTGTGGACATTGTTAAATCATTAATATTTTAATATTTATGGTGAAATTATTACGTATGTACGATAATGATGATTTGCAGAGCTCATTTTATATAATTTACTTTTTAAAAAGAAAATATGGATTGGTTAAGTAGGTAGGACTTGAATTAGGACATATTGTTGTCTGGGCGAATGGTCGAAAAGTGGCGCACTGTGTATCATGCATTTTTCATGTTTTCGACATTACACATTCGGTTATGCTTTCGCGAAATGGCGCGCAGGAGGTTGTTGATTCAAAGGTTGTTCCGTCATTAGGGAACAGCAAGTATATGGTCTCAGCTATAGTAATTAATTAACGTCTGTATTTACTAATTGATACATGATGAAATACCATCTGCGAAAGGAGAGTCCTTGTATAGTACAAACCCCCGGTGGAATTCAGATGACAGTTAAATGGCAAAAGCCTACCGTCAGTGGTGGGTTTGGTAAGGAACTAGCATCACGAATTTCCCTTGTTGCAAATCCCCATACAGTCTAATAAATGCGTCGTATGTTTGGTGACAATGCTTCTAAAATTCGCACCGGTTTATTTAGAGGAAAATAATATTATATATCGTGATATTAATATTACGCACATACCTTACGATCTCATTGATTCATTCCTGGAACATTTCTGCTTGTAAAATACCAAAAAATAAACGAAATTTCTCATAGGACTTTCCTTGCATGAAGCGCAGGAATACGACGGTGGCACGTTTGGACATAGAAAACATGTATAAGTACTTTTATTATACAGCGTGTCAGTACGATTTAGACACAGCAAGATTTGCAGGGCTTTTAATAAGAAGAACAATTGGGAAGTCAAGGACGCACCAAACCATTGGATATTAGAGCTTCAAAAAGGAGTTTTGTGTTATAAGGAGAATGTAAAACTGAATCAATTTGTAGCGTATTCAACGTCATTAACGTATCATTATATCTTGGTACACCCGTGGGATTATATTATTATTCGATTATATACGCCCATTAATAAATCTCACCAGTCTATCGATAAACTTTACTCTCCTTTCAGACTTTTATTTCCATAATACTCAAGAGTTATGGGAATAAATACTCTTTACTGATATAATTATAGAGCGTTTGAGAGAAAAACAGTTCGCTGTGAATAAAATTTACCCGTCGTTAGCTTTGGCAGTGATACTTAAATTTGAAACATGTCGAGCCGTCTGAAAACATTTAAAACTAAATTAGACAAGCAAATCGATTTAAACCTGCAAGGTTGTGGTGGTTAACGTGTTAAACAGATAGCGTCTTAATATTTCATCCAGTCGACGTTTTATCCGATTACCAGTCCAATAAACCGACAGAAGTTAATACAGATAATGCTTCCTTATCATTGAATAGAGTGATGTTGACAGTGCGGAACCAGCTGGTGACGATTTGGGTTAATATACACGGGTATTAAGTTTCTGCTGCGATTTAAAGAGTGAGATCAGTTATAATATCATGAAAATTATGAGACACCTGTTTAATTTTCACTTTTCTGTAAAGATACAGTTAACATAACAGTATAGATAGTTTCTCTTCAAGTGAAAATGTTTGTATGCTCCAAAATTAATCAGTTTCCGCAGCGAAGGACAGACCCTGATTCTATAGCTTATATTTTGTTTGATACATTCATTAAATTTGAATTACAAACCTGTGTACATTTCCAAGTCAACCCTTTAAATTGTCTCTGTTGGAATAAAGAATTTGGTGATGTATAAGTCATGTCACATATAGCCGTGAATACTCGACTCAGTTAGCATTTATACTGGGCTGGTAGGTCTAAACTGTGTCGTGATGTAAGCCATACGGAGGAACGAATTGCAGTAGCCTTCCATCATGTACATGATATCATGGTGCACAGCCAATAATCTTAACATTAGGGAACGAATGATGAATTAACGCAAAACATTACATACGAGCTCAAACTGAAAATCCGACTTTACATGTCTATAGTAACGGGTCATTTCTTGTTTGGCGAACACGCTGGCCCTTGTATGGTGACTCGTACGAGCAATGATTATATTCATGAAATGAAATAGAAATTCAACAACTTTGCAGAGAAATTTACGTATATTCTCAGTATACTCAGTTTAAACGGATTTTTTTCCTCGTTCATGGTAGGTGGTGTTAGGAAGTATACTAAAATGCTGCTTATTAGTTTGCTTTTTTTGTCAAATGTAAGCATACTGGTTGGCTCGGCATCTATGTGCAACCTTATAAACCCTTCTGTATCTGTACCTTTACGTTGCAGGAACCACTTTTGGCACTGACGCAACGGGAGAGAGAGCAGTTAGTAAATTAGTCCGATGATGAGGCTAGCTCTAAATGCCTCAGCAGATTGCGTATTTACACTAGCTTCTTCCAGATGGGTTCACATAACAACAATTCAAACGAAGAATAAATTTCTAAATTGTTCAGTATTGCACTAGGTATATAGTAAAGCGCTACAGATACAGAGCAGTCATACACCATATTTCTGACAAAAAAGTATGTAATTTCCCCGTCCGTTCTGTGCATATGCGTTTACCATTTCAAGAGTGATCGATCGAAACTTGCACCATACGCATACGTATTGATGGTATCACTCAGAAAGAATATAATGTGAACACAGAGTCAATGCATACACTTATATTTAATACCATCATAAAGGGGCAAATTGATGTCTAATTACTATTGATTATCTCTGGAACCTTTATTGAAAAGGTCAGAAAATGCGGATCATGTCGCACAGAGGCTGTTCGTTTTGTTTATATCCACGTTGTTATAACGTATGGGGCCCCCGCAACCAGCCATCCTAGACGACATGATTTTCCATGTGTAAACATTTTTGTGTTTACAAGCACCACGAAGATAATCAAGGTCATACATCCATCACAGTGGCATTATAAGAAATTATCTTAATATGAAATATACGTAGAGTACATTTATATATACGCAGAGAAAGCCAGAAATAATGTTCCATAGAGAAAGTCAGTGAATAGCTTGCTTTATGGTTATTAACGCTAAAAAAATCGTAGACTGTGGCGGGCAACAAGGGTCAACACTGGAACATATTTTCACCTACTTTATCAATTTTATGATTCTGTGTTGTTGTGATGCCATTCAAAGGTGCAATGGTGAATCAGACAAAAAGGCCATAAACATAACGTTTATAGACGGGTTTTCGACGTCTGGAAAGAAAATAAACTTCATAATCCTAATAAGTGTCATTAAGCACGCCCGTTAACAATAAATCTCACCAGTCTATCGTTAAACATTTCTCTCCTTTCAGACTTTTATTTCCAAAATACTCAAGCATTATGGGAATAAATACTCTTTACTGATATAATTACAGAGCGTTTGAGAGAAAAACAGTTCGCTGTGAATAAAATCAACCCATCGTTAGCTTTGGCAGTTATACTAAAATTTGAAACATGTCTCGCCGTCTGAAGACATTTAAAACTAAATTAGACAAGCAAATCGATTTAAACCAGCAAGGTTGTGGCGGTTAGCTTGTCAAACAGATTAACGTCTTAATATTTCATCCAATGAACGTTTTATCCGATTACCAGACCAATAAACCGACAGAAGTTAATACAGATAATGCTTCGTTATCATTGAATAGAGTGATCTTGACAGTGCGGAACCAGCTGGTGACGATTTGGGTTAATATACACGGGTATTAAGTTTCTGTTGCCCATTCAAGACTCAGGGTTGTTATAATATGATGAAATTGTGAAACCCCTTTTTAACTTTCACTTTTCTGTAAAGATACAGTTAATATAACAGTATAGATATTTTCTCTTCAAGTGAAATTGTTTGTATGCTGCAAAATAAATCAGTTTCCGCAGCGAAGGACAGACCCTGATTCTATAGCTTATATTTTGTTCGATACATTCATTAAATTTGAATTTCAAACGTGTGTACATTTCCAAGTCAACCCTTTAAATTGTCTCTGTTGGAATAAAGAATTTGGTGATGTATAAGTCATGTCACATATAGCCGTGACTACTCGACTCAGTAAACATTTATACTTGGTTGGTAAGTCTGAACTGAGTCGTGATGTAAGCCATACGGAGAAATGCATTGCAATAGTCTTCCATCACGTTACATTGATAACATGGTACACAGACCTTGATAATAATATTAGGCCACGAAGATGAATTAACACCAAAGAATACACGTGAGCTCAAACTGAAAATCCGACTCTACATGACTATGTCAACGAGTTATTTCCTGTTTCGCGAACAAGTTGGCTCTCGTCTAGTAACTCGTACGAGCCATGAATATATTCATGAAATGAGATTTACCAGTAGGCTGAGTTAAAACGGATTTTGTCTCGATCATGGTAGGTGATGTTAGAAAGTATAGTAAAATGTTAACGGTAAGTCTGTTTTTTTTTCAAATGTAAACATATTGGTTGGCTCTGCATATCTGTGCAACCTCACAGAGCCTTCTGAATCTGTATCTTTACGTTGCAGGAACCACTCCTGGCACGGACGCAACGGGAAAGAGAGCAGTTAGTAATTTAGTCCGATGATGAGGCTAGCTCCTAATACCTCAGTAGATTGCACATTTACAACAGCTTCTTCCAGATGGTTCCACACAACAACAGTTCAAACGAAGAATAAATTTCTAAATTGTTCAGTATTGCACTAGGTATATAGGAAAGCGCTGCAGGGATAGAGGAGTCATACATCATATTACTGACATAAAAGTGTGTCATCTCCCCGTCCGTTCAGTGCATACGCGTTTTCCATCTCTATTGTGATCGATCGAAACTTGCACCATACGCATACGTATTGATGGTATAACTCACAACGAATATAATGTGAACACATAATCAATGCATACACATATGTCATACCATCATAAAGGGGCAGATTGATGTCTACTTACTACTGATTATCTCTGGAACCTTTATTGAAAAGGTCAGAAAATGCGGATCATATCGCACAGAGGCTCTTCGTTTTGTTTATATCCACGTTGTTATAACATATGGGGCCCCCGCAACCAGCCATCTTAGATGACATGATTTTCAATTTGTAAACATTATTGTGTTTACAAACAACATGATAAAAACAAGCTCATAAAACCATCACAGTGGCATTATAAGGAATTATCTTATGGTGAAATATACTTAGAGTTCTTTTATATATTTACGCACAGAAATTCAGAAATTACAAATGTCCTGTAGAGAAGGTCAATGAATAGCTTGCTTTATGGTTATGAACGCTAATAAAAATCGTAGCGTGTGGCGGGCAACAAGGGTGAACACTGAAACATGTTTACACCTACTTTATCAATTTTATGATTCTTTGTTGTAGTGATGCCATTCAAAGGTGCAATGGTGAATCAGACAAAAAGGTCATAAACATAACGTTTATAGACGGGTTTGCGACGTCTTGAAAGAAAATAAATTAAACTTAATAATCCTAATAAGTGTCATTAAGCACGCCCGTTAACAATAAATCTCACCAGTCTATCGTCAAACATTTTTCTCCTTTCAGACCTTTATTTCCATAATACTCAAGCATTATGGAAATAAATACTCTTTACTGATATAATTACAGAGCGTTTGAAAGAATAACTGTGCGATGTGAATAAATATTAGCTTTGGCAGTAATACTAAAATTTGAAACATGTCGAGCCGTCTGAAGACATGTTAAAACTAAATTAGACAAGCAAATCGATTTAAACCTGCAAGGTTGCGGCGGTTAACATGTTACATAGATAGCGTCTTAATATTTCATCCAGTCGACGTATTATCCGATTACCAGTCCAATAAGCTGATAGAAGTTATTACAGATAATGCTTCGTTATCATTGAATAGAGTGATGTTGACAGTGCGGAACAATCGGTGACGATTTTGATTAATATACACGGGTATTAAGATTCTGTTGCCATATTAAGACGGAGAATGAAAATTATGAGACACCTGTTTAATTTTCAGCTTTCTGTAAATATACAGTTAATAGCAATATAGTTTCACTCTAAGTGAACATATTTGTAGGCTCCAAAATAAATCAGCTTCCGCAGCGAAAGGCAGACCCTGATTCTATAGCTTATATTTTGTTTGATACATTCATTAAATCTTAATTTCAAACCTGTGTACATTTCCAAGTCAATACTTTAAATTGTCTCTGTTGGAATAAAGATTCGGTGATGTATAAGTCATGTCACATATAGAAGTGAATGCTCGACTCAGTAAGCATTTATACTGGTCTGGTAGGTGTAAACTGTGTCGTGATGTAGGCCATGCGGATAAATGAATTGCAGTAGCCTTCCATCATGTACATGAAATCATGGTGCATAGCCCATAATCTTAACATTAGGGAACGAATGGTGAATTAACGCAAAACAATACATACGAGCTCAAACTAAATATTCGACTTTACATGTCTAAAGTAACCGGTCATTTCCTGTTTGGCGAACACGCTGGCCCTCGTATGGTAACTCGTACGAGCAATAATTATATTCATGAAATGAAAATAGAAATTCAAAAACCATGTAGAGAGATTTACCAGTATGCTCAATTAAAACGGATTTTTTTTCTCGTTCATGGTAGGTGATGTTAGGAAGTATACTAAAATGCAACCGATTAGTTTCTTTGTCAAATGTAAGCAAACTGGTTGGCTCTGCATCTATGTGCACCCTCACAAACCTTTCTGTATCTGTACTTTTACGTTGCAGGAACCACTTCTTGCAATGACGGAACGAGAGAGAGAGAGAGCAGTTAGTAAATTAGTCCGATGATGAGGCTAGCTCTAAATGCCTCAGCAGATTGCGGATTTACTCTAGCTTCCACCAGATTGTTCCAACAACAACAGTTCAAACGAAGAATAAATTTCTAGATTGCTCAGTATTGCACTAGGTATATAGTAAAGCGCTGTGGTGATAGAGGAGTCATACACCATATTACTGACATAAAAGTGTGTCATCTCCCCGTCCGTTCCGTGCATATGCGTTTTCCATCTCTATTGTGATCGATCGAAACTTGCACCATACGCATACGTATTGATGGTATCACTCAGAACGAATATAATGTGAACACAGAGTCAATGCATACACACATTTAATACCATCATAAAGGGGCAAATTGATGTCTACTAACTATTGATTATCTCTGGAACCTTTATTGAAAAGGTCAGAAATTGCGAATCATGTCGCACAGAGGCTGTTCGTTTTGTTTATATCCACGTTGTTATAACGTATGGGGCCCCCGCAACCAGCCATCTTAGATGACATGATTTTCAATTTGTAAAAATTATTGTGTTTACAAACAACATGAAGAAAAACAAGCTCATAAAACCATCAAAGTGGCATTATAAGAAATTATCTTATGTGGAAATATACGTAGAGTTCTTTTATATATATACGCAGAGAAAGCCAGAAATTATAAATGTTCTATAGAGAAGGTAAATGAATAGCTTGCTTTATGGTTATTAACGCTGATAAAAATCGTAGCCTGTGGCGGGCAACAAGGGTCAATACTGGAACATATTTTCACCTACTTTATCAATTTTATGATTCTGTGTTGTTGTGATGCCATTCAAAGGTGCAATGGTGAATCAGACAAAAAGGCCATAAACATAACGTTTATAGACGGGTTTGCGACGTCTGGAAAGAAAATAAACTTCATAATCCTAATAAGTGTCATTAAGCACGCCCGTTAACAATAAATCTCACCAGTCTATCGTTAAACATTTCTCTCCTTTCAGACTTTTATTTCCAAAATACTCAATCATTATGGGAATAAATACTCTTTACTGATATAATTACAGAGCGTTTGAGAGAAAAACAGTTCGCTGTGAATAAAATCAACCCATCGTTAGCTTTGGCAGTTATACTAAAATTTGAAACATGTCTCGCCGTCTGAAGACATATAAAACTAAATTAGACAAGCAAATCGATTTATAGCTGCAAGGTTGTGGCGGTTAGCGTATCAAACAGATTACCGTCTTAATATTTCATCCAGTGAACGTTTTATCTGATTACCAGTCCAATAAACCGACAGAAGTTAATACAGATAATGCTTCGTTATCATTGAATAGAGTGATGTTGACAGTGCGGAACCAGCTGGTGACGAATTGGGTTAATATACACGGGTATTAAGTTTCTGCTGCCATATTAAGACTGAGATCAGTTATAATATCATGAAAATTATGAGACACCTGTTTAATTTTCACTTTATCGTAAAGATACAGTTAACATAACAGTATAGATAGTTTCGCTTCAAGTGAAAATGTTTGTATGCTGCAAAATAAATCAGTTTCCGCAGCGAAGGGCAGACCCTGATTCTATAGCTTATATTTTGTTTGATACATTCACTAAATTTGAATTTCAAACGTGTGTACATTTCCAAGTCAACCCTTTAAATTGTCTCTGTTGGAATAAAGAATTTGGTGATGTATAAGTCATTTCACATATAGCTGTGACTACTCGACTCAGTAAGCATTTATACTTGGTTGGTAAGTCTGAACTGAGTGGTGATGTAAGCCATACGCAGAAATGCATTGCAATAGTCTTCCATCACGTAACATTGATAACATGGTACACCGACCTTAATAATAATTTTAGGCCACGAAGATGAATTAACACTAAAGAATACACGTGAGCTCAAACTGAAATCCGACTCTACATGACTATGGCAACGGGCTATTTCCTGTTTCGCGAACAAGTTGGCTCTCGTCTAGTAACTCGTACGAGCAATGAATATATTCATGAAATGAGATTTACCAGTAGGCTGAGTTAAAACGGATTTTGTCTCGTTCATAGTAGGTGATGTTAGAAAGTATTGTAAAATGTTAACGATTAGTCTGTTTTTTTTTTTGTCAAATGTAAACATACTGGTTGGCTCTGCATATATGTGCAACCTCACAGAGCCTTCTGAATCTGTATCTTTACGTTGCAGGAACCACTTCTGGCACGGACGCAACGGGAGAGAGAGCAGTTAGTAATTTAGTCCGATGATGAGGCTAGCTCCTAATACCTCAGTAGATTGCACATTTACAATAGCTTCTTCCAGATGGTTCCACACAACAACAGTTCAAACGAAGAATAAATTTCTAAATTGTTCAGTATTGCACTAGGTAAATAGTAAAGCGCTACAGGGATAGAGGAGTCATACACCCTATTACTGACATTAAAGTGTGTAATTCCCCCGTCCGTTCCGTGCATATGCGTTTTCCTTATCTACAGTGATCGGTCATAACTAGCATCATACGCATACGTATTGATGGTAAACTCACAACGAATATAATGTGAACACATAATCAATGCATACACATATGTAATGACATCATTAAGGGGCAGATTGATGTCTACTTACTACTAATTATCTCTGGAACCTTCATTAAAAGGGTCAGAAAATGCGGATCATATCGCACAGAGGCTCTTCGTTTTGTTTATATCCACGTTGTTATAACATATGGGGCCCCCGCAACCAGCCATCTTAGATGACATGATTTTCAATTTGTAAACATTATTGTGTTTACAAACAACATGAAGAAAAACAAGCTCATAAAACCAGCACAGTGGCATTATAAGGAATTATCTTATGTTGAAATATACGTAGAGTTCTTTTATATATTTACGCACAGAAATTCAGAAATTACAAATGTCCTGTAGAGAAGGTCTATGAATAGCTTGCTTTATGGTTATTAACGCTAATAAAAATCGTAGCGTGTGGCGGGCAACAAGGGTCAACACTGGAACATGTTTACACCTACTTAATCAATTTTATGATTCTTTGTTATAGTGATGCCATTCAAAGGTGCAATGGTGAATCAGACAAAAAGGCCATAAACATAAAGATTATAGACGGGTTTGCGACGTCTTGAAAGAAAATAAATTAAACTTAATAATCCTAATAAGTGTCATTAAGCACGCCCGTTAACAATAAATCTCACCAGTCTATCGTCAAACATTTTTCTCCTTTCAGACCTTTATTTCCATAATACTCAAGCATTATGGGAATAAATACTCTTTACTGATATAATTACAGAGCGTTTGAAAGAATAACTGTGCGATGTGAATAAATATTAGCTTTGGCAGTAATACTAAAATTTGAAACATCTCGAGCCTCCTGAAGACATGTTAAAACTAAATTAGACAACCAAATCGATTAAAACCTGCAAGGTTGCGGCGGTTAACGTGTTAAATAGATAGCGTCTTAATATTTCATCCAGTCGACGTATTATCCGATTACCAGTCCAATAAGCTGATAGAAGTTATTACAGATAATGCTTCGTTATCATTGAATAGAGTGATGTTGACAGTGCGGAACCAGCTGGTGACGATTTTGATTAATATACACGGGTATTAAGATTCTGTTGCCATATTAAGACGGAGAATGAAAATTATGAGACACCTGTTTAATTTTCAGCTTTCTGTAAATATACAGTTAATAGCAATATAGTTTCACTTTAAGTGAACATATTTGTATGCTCCAAAATAAATCAGCTTCCGCAGCGAAAGGCAGACCCGGCTTCTATAGCTTATATTTTGTTTGATACATTTACTAAATTTTAATTTCAAACCTGTGTACATTTCCATGTCAATACTTTACATTGTCTCTGTTGGAATAAAGATTCGGTTATGTATAAGTCATGTCACATATAGCCGTGAATACTCGACTCAGTAAGCATTTATACTGGGCTGGTAGGTGTAAACTGTGTCGTGATGTAAGCCATGCGGATGAATGAATTGCAGTAGCCTTCCATCATGTACATGATATCATGGTGTATAGCCCATAATATTAACATTAGGGAACGAATGATGAATTAACGCAAAAGAATGCATACGAGCTCAAACTAAAAATCCGACTTACCATGCATGTCTACAGTAACGGGTCATTTTCCTGTTTGGCGAACACACTGGCCCTCGTATGGTAACTCGTACGAGCAATAATTATATTCATGAAATGAAAATAGAAATTAAAAAACCATGCAGAGAGATTTACCAGTATGCTCAATTAAAACGGATTTTTTTTCTCGTTCATGGTAGGTGATGTTAGGAAGTCTACTAAAATGCTACGGATTAGGTTTTTTTTGTCAAATGTAAGCATACTGGTTGGCTCTGCATCTATGTGCACCCTCACAAACCTTTCTGTATCTGTACTTTTACGTTGCAGGAACCACTTCTTGCAATGACGGAACGGGAGAGAGAGAGAGCAGTTAGTAAATTAGTCCGATGATGAGGCTAGCTCTAAATGCCTAAGCAGATTGCGCATTTACACTAGCTTCTTCCAGATGGTTCCAAACAGCAACAGTTCAAACGAAGAATAAATTTCTAAATTGTTCAGTAGTGCACTAGGTTTTATAGTAAAGCGCTACAGGGACAGAGGAGTCATACACCCTATTACTGACATAAAAGTGTGTCATCTCCCCGTCCGTTCTGTGCATTTGCGTTTTCCATCTCTATTGTGATCGATCGAAACTTGCACCATACGCATACGTATTGATGGTATAACTCACAACGAATATAATGTGAACACATAATCAATGCATACACATATGTCATACCATCATAAAGGGGCAGATTGATGTCTACTAACTACTAATTATCTCTGGAACCTTTATTAAAAAGGTCAGAAAATGCGGATCATATCGCACAGAGGCTCTTCGTTTTGTTTATATCCACGTTGTTATAACATATGGGGCCCCCGCAACCAGCCATCCTAGACGACATGATTTTCAATTTGTAAACATTATTGTGTTTACAAACAACATGAAGAAAAACAAGCTCATAAAACCATCACAGTGGCATTATAAGGAATTATCTTATGGTGAAATATACGTAGAGTTCTTTTATATATAAACGCAGAGAAAGCCAGAAATTATAAATGTTCTATAGAGAAGGTAAATGAATAGCTTGCTTTATGGTTATTAATGCTAAAAAAATCGTAGCCTGTGGCGGGCAACAAGGGTCAACACTGGGACATATTTTCACCTACTTTATCAATTTTATGATTCTGTGTTGTTGTGATGCCATTCAAAGGTGCAATGGTGAATCAGACGAAAAGGCCATAAACATAACGTTTATAGACGGGTTTGCGACGTCTGGAAAGAAAATAAACTTTATAATCCTAATAAGTGTCATTAAGCCCGCCCGTTAACAATAAATCTCACCAGTCTACCGTTAAACATTTCTCTCCTTTCAGACTTTTATTTCCAAAATACTCAAGCATTATGGGAATAAATACTCTTTACTGATATAATTACAGAGCGTTTGAGAGAAAAACAGTTCGCTGTGAATAAAATCAACCCATCGTTAGCTTTGGCAGTTATACTAAAATTTGAAACATGGCTCGCCGTCTGAAGACATTTAAAACTAAATTAGACAAGCAAATCGATTTAAACCTGCAAGGTTGAGGTGGTTAACGTGTTAAACAGATAGCGTATTAATATTTCATCCAGTCGACGTTTGATCCGATTACCAGTCCAATAAACCGACAGAAGTTAATACAGATAATGCTTCGTTATCATTGAATAGAGTGATGTTGACAGTGCGGAACCAGCTGGTGACGATTTGGGTTAATATACACGGGTATTAAGTTTCTGTTGCCCATTTAAGACTCAGAGTAATTATGATATGATGAAATTGTGAAACACCTTTTTAACTTTCACTTTTCTGTAAAGATACAGTTAATATAACAGTATAGATATTTTCTCTTCGAGTGAAAATGTTTGTATGCTCAAAAATAAATTAGTTTCCGCAGCGAAGGACAGACCCTGATTCTATAGCTAATATTTTGTTCGATACATTCACTAAATTTGAATTTCAAACGTGTGTACATTTCCAAGTCAACCCTTTAAATTGTTTCTATGGGAATAAAGAATTTGGTGATGTATAAGTCATGTCACATATAGCCGTGACCACTCGACTCAGTAAGCATTTATACTTGGTTGGTAAGTCTGAACTGAGTCGTGATGTAAGCCGTACGGAGAAATGCATTGCAATAGTTTTCCATCACGTAACATTGATAACATGCTACACAGACCTTAATAATAATTTTAGGCCACGAAGATGAATTAACACCAAAGAATACACGTGAGCTCAAACTGAAATCCGACTCTACATGACTATGGCAACGGGCTATTTCCTGTTTCGCGAACAAGTTGGCTCTCGTCTAGTAACTCGTACGAGCCATGAATATATTCATGAAATGAGATTTACCAGTAGGCTGAGTTAAAACGGATTTTGTCTCGTTCATGGTAGATGATGTTAGAAAGTATAGTAAAATGTTAACGATTAGTCTGTTTTTTTTTCTCAAATGTAAACATACTGGTTGGCTCTGCATATATGTGCAACCTCACAGAGCCTTCTGAATCTGTATCTTTACCTTGCAGGAACCACTTCTGGCACGTACACAACGGGAAAGAGAGAGCAGTTAGTAAATTAGTCCGATGATGAGGCTAGCTCTAAATGCCTCAGCAGATTGCGCATTTACTCTAGCTTCTTCCAGATGGTTCCACACAACAACAGTTCAAACGAAGAATAGATTCCTAGATTGTTCAGTATTGCACTAGGTATATAGTAAAGCGCTGCAGGGATAGAGGAGTCATACACCCTTTTACTGACATTAAAGTGTGTCATCTCACCGTCCGTTCCGTGCATATGCGTTTTCCTTATCTACAGTGATCGGTCATAACTAGCATCATACGCATACGTATTGATGGTATAACTCACAACGAATATAATGTGAACACATAATCAATGCATACACATATGTCATACCATCATAAAGGGGCAGATTGATGTCTAATTACTACTGATTATACCTGGAACCTTTATTAAAAAGGTCAGAAAATGCGGATCATATCGCACAGAGGCTCTTCGTTTTGTTTATATCCACGTTGTTATATCATATGGGGCCCCCGCAACCAGCCATCTTAGATGACATGATTTTCAATTTGTAAACATTATTGTGTTTACAAACAACATGAAGAAAAACAAGCTCATAAAACCATCACAGTGGCATTATAAGGAATTATCTTATGGTGAAATATACTTAGAGTTCTTTTATATATACACGCAGAGAAAGCCAGAAATTATAAATGTTCTATAGAGAAGGTAAATGAATAGCTTGCTGTATGGTTGTTTACGCTAAAAAAATCGTAGCCTGTGGCGGGCAACAAGGGTGAACACTGGAACATATTTACACCTACTTTATCAATTTTATGATTCCTTGTTGTGGTGATGCCATTCAAAGGTGCAATGGTGAATCAGACGAAAAGGCCATAAACATAACGTTTATAGACGGGTTTGCGACGTCTGGAAAGAAAATAAATTAAACTTTATAATCCTAATAAGTGTCATTAAGCACAATAAATATCACCAGTCTATCGTTAAACTTTTCTCTCCTTTGAGACTTTTATTTCCATAATACTCACGCATTTTGGGAATAAATGAAACATGTCTCGCCGTCTGAAGACATGTTAAACTAAATTAGGCAAGCAAATCGATATAAACCTGCAAGGTTGACGCGGTTAACGTGTCAAACAGATTACCGCCTTAATATTTCATCCAGTCGACGTTTTATCCGATTACCAGTCCAATAAACCGACAGAAGTTAATACAGATAATGTTTCGTTATCATTGAAAAGAGTAATAAATGACAGTGCGGAACCAGCTGGTGACGATTTCGATTAATATACGCGGGTATTAAGTTTCTGCTGCCATATTAATACTCAGATTAGTTATAATATCATAAAATTGTGACACACATGTTTTCATTTCACCTTTCTATAACGATATATCAAATTAGCAATATAGAACCCATTGGTACGTTCAAAGTAATCCGCTTCACAGCGAAGAACAAACTCTGATCCTATAGCTTATATTTTGTTTGGTACATTCACTAAATTTGAATTTTAAACTTGTTTTCATTTCCAAGTTTTGTGACTGTTGGAATAAAGAATTTGGTGATGCATAAGTAATGTAATATCTAGCCGTAAATACACGACTCAGTAAGCATTTATTCTGGGTTTGTAAGCCTAAACTGAGTTATGATGTAGCCATACGGAGGAATGAATTGCAGTTGTCTTCCATCATGCAACATTTACATCATGGTACACAACCCATTATCTTAACATTAGGCAAAAGAATACTTGTGAGCTTAAACTGAAAATGCGACTCTACATGTCTGTGGTAACGGGTCATTTCCTAAAGCGCGAACAAATTAGCTCTCGTCCAGTAACTCGTACGAGCCACGCTTGTATTCATGAAATGAATATAGAAATTCAACAAACATCCAGAGAGATTTACCAGTATGCTGAGTTAAAACAGATTTTCTCGTCCATGGTAGTTGATTTTAGAAATTATACTAAAAGCTAATGATTTGTCTGTTTTTTGTCAAATGTAAGCGCACGTACTGGTTGGCTCTGCAACTATGTGCAACCTCACAGAGCCTGAAAGTGCGTTCCTCCTTGAAGGATGGAGAGGACCTCTGACAGCCAGTAGACTCTCTAATGTCAGAAGACCGAACTGAAGCTATGTCACATCGTCACAGAAACTTGTTGAAATCAATAAATTTTCAAGTACAAAATATTGATAAAGTAACGAAGACAAACTATTCAGGGGAAAGTTCTGGGCCGATCCGGGATTCGAACCCATGTCGGTGGCGTACATGTCCGGCATTCCAAACGCTTCTCAAGAAAAGCAAGCTTCACTAGCGAGACAGTTTGGCCCGCTTTTATGTCACCCGGTAACACCCGCTCTTAAAAGCGTTCTGCTATCAGAACAAGACTAATTTTGCCATGAGTCTTTGTGAGCTTATTCTCTGGGCCACAAAGTTAACCGTCTTTCCGGACGAGCCCCCATTTTGTTAAAAAGACAAATTATTCAGGGGAAAATTCTGGGCCGATCCGGGTTTCGAACCCATGTCGGTGGCGCACATGTCCGGCGTTCCAACCGCTTCGCTAGAAAAGCAAGCTTCACTAGCGGGACAGTTCGGTCCGCTTTTATGTTACCCCGTAATAATAATTAATAATGTAATAACACTAATGGAATAAAATGATTGTTTTCTACTCTGAGGCCAACTGTTGGTGTACGGTTGTCTCCGTTTTCATATGAAGCATATTTGCAGGTACCGGTATAATTTAGATAGTAAATTTAGATGAATATTATTCAAATTTGATAAAACTGTATACAAACACTGATAGTTATAAATATAGAGGGATTAAGGGCTACACCGTACCTATGAATTTACAAAATCACAATTTACACAATTAGGCTATATTAATTAAGGGGGAATGATGAGATGTTGAATGGCTTTCGACATTGTGTCATGTCATGGGCTTATTAGTTAACAAGTCTAGAACCACAAGACACAAGACTGAAAATAACCTGCTCTACGTTTTCTTCGACTGAGTTAAATTGTGAAATAAATCTGACTAACTTTATTATGGAAATCAAATCATTTATATACCGAAAATGTAAGGTTTACTGAAACAGGCCTACATCACAGATACACAAGAGTGTTTTGAGGTGTGTGACGGTTCACCCGAGTTGTTCATTTTAGGTGCCAATGTTGACAAGTAGGCTATACATGAAACATTGTATCCACGAATGCCCCCTTCCCACTTTGACGCAGTTGGCGCCAAATCACCACGAACTGACACCATAATAATGCGTGAGGAAGTCAGGGCGACCGGGGGGGGGGGGGAGGGGGGAGGGTCGTAAATGATGTCTTGAACAGTCGGCGATCTTCGTAGCTATGTCTGAAGCACTCATTACTCGTGGCGCTTTTTTTTAAACGCTCAACATGTAAAGTCCCTTCGTAGGGGCGTTGTCCAAAAGCCATAGCCCAGTCGTGGAGGTATCGCACCAGTTTCCTGGACGCCGCAACGGTGTCGTGAACATTTTTTAAAGTCTCGTGTCATATCGTGCTGTCATCGTGTCACTATCGTAGCATTTCGTACGTACTCCTGTCGAGCAATATCGTCCTAATGGATTTAACACGACAGTTTGATTGGCTACGAATCGCCACCATTTCAGCATCTTGGCGATTCGGTGCCAAATTGGCCTGAGCAGAACTCTTTGGTATTCTTCCATTCCAGCTATGGCTAGGAACAAACCCTTTTGACTGTAAACAATGGTTTTTTTTGGCTGTTGATCTAAATGAAATAAATCTTCCATCTATTTTTTAGATAGCCTATATGTTAATGTAGACCTATATACGAGATTGTATGCAAACCGCTTAGTTTAGATCTTATTAAAACGTACTGCAATTAACATATTTAGTTTTGAACAAGGAGGGCATAATAATGAGAAATTGTCATAAATTATCTATTCAGTTGCAGAATTATTGTATATAAGCCGCCTTAGCCTACATTGTTTCGCTCAGTACAGACTGATTTGCAAGCACTGACGAATAAATATCCAGACGTATCAAATTAAATTACATGTTCACGTCTGACAGCTGTAGTTTCATTCAAAGTTCAAAATATTACAATCTGTAGGCCTATCGGTATTTATAAAAAAAAAGGTTATGCCAAACATGGGCTAAACAATTATTTTTCAGTGTCAAATACTCTGATACCTTTCTTTTCCCACTCAGCAGGCTCATACGTGCACTTGTCCAGAATGAATAAGACTGGTGTTTGGTACGGTAACTATGACGTCTGTTACAGGTGTCCCTTTTATTGTGTGCAGCAGTCTTGCATGTGTCTGTGTAGCGCTAGCATTGTCCGTTGCCATGGGAGACGCGCGAGCCGGGCCAGCCCACGTGAGGGGTCTGACGTGTAGAAACACAGGGCTCATGCTAATCTGGAAATTTCTGGGCTGGTCGCGCTCTATGAGCGCGTGTCTTGTAATGTTCTCTAGGCGTATGTTTTATGTATTGTTGGGTTCTTTCGGTTGTTCGTGAAAAAAAGTTTATGGAATTTTCGGATAAAAAAGTTATAAATAGGGGCTGTGTTTTAGAACCAAAGGGAGGAAAGAGAAATATTCCAGCGTACACGGAAGAGTGTGAGTCAGTTTGTGGACCTTTCCGATAATTGTAGCAGTTATAGATCTTCTTGAAATTTGTAACAGATTTTATATAGACTTTAGTTTGCTTTTGAGTATCTTTCACTGGATGTAGCACAATTGTAAATAAAGCCATCTTTCATCGGTATGTGGGATTCACTAGGTATCTATAAATATCCTTACAGTCCACGTTCAAAGATTTATTTTGTTATATTTAATTTTCTTTCTTTCTGTCTGAACAACGCATAATATATACGCGCAGCCGCAATATTTATTAATGATTTATGTCTAAGTTTCTGATAAACGCCTATAATCCAAAATGTATACCCTTGCTTGACAAACTTAAAACCGCACAGTATAAGCTGGAAAAGCTTTCTGAACGAACAAAATACAGACATTTTCACGATTCTAACCGAACCCTTTGTAGCTGGTCGGATGCGTTACGCGAATGAATCCTTTTAGACTAAGTAACAGTGGCCCGTTATTCAGGATTTAGCTGTAGTTTAGCCCGAGCGTTCTTACTGTATTTTGCGTCGTCTAGACGACTTGTCGTCAGGCCCACGGTACGCTCATCCCATGGTTTACTTAATTAGCATTTAAGGTTTACCCGGTTACGAAAATTGCCTGAAATAAATACTAATATTATCCAACTTACTTTTATCAAATATTTGGTTTCCCTCTCCTGTCACGTACACGCGTAGCCAGATCTAAAGACAAGCGAGACAGATTTTTTGTACCTAACCGAGTTGCATGCCTCAATCGTTTCTGCTTGTAGAGTTAGATAGAGTTAGATAACCTTGTTGCTTTATTACGTATGAGTGATATTAAAGAGAGAGAGAGGGAGAGAGAGATAGAGAGAGAGAGAGAGAGAGAGAGAGGGGGGGGGGGGGTAGTCTTTCCATGAACATCCACCACATATAGACGGACACTACTTATATAAGTGCAGCATTAAGATATGCCGATGGACTATGGCTTTGATATATACAGGTAACTTAAAACAGATGGAAAATCAAATCTCTTCGCCTCCCGTGTTCCTATAAAAGCGGCTACAAGAACATATGTTTCCCGTGTAAAACATTTACAACAAATCAGTTATCAACTGCATAAAGATATTATTATGAAGAGCTTTTTAAAACTGCCAAGTATTCCTTGGCAAAACAAATATAACAGTAGCTGGTGGTAAGAGCAGTTATTCATTTAATCATAGCTATGTTATTTCTCCCTGAAGAATATATATATATATATAAATACATAATTATAGCCGATTAGTCGATTGAATTCCAACGATACCATTCTTTCCTTTGCTATTTCAGGCTGATCCATGAACACATTTGATTCTTTAAGTGTATTTGTTCAAAATTATTGTATTTTACAATATGTTGAATTCATGTATTAATTATCTGGATTTCTTAAATGAGGTTAAATCTTTGTATATCTTAATCTTTGTATATCGGTATATTCAACCATATCATAAAATGTTGCGCTTTTTTCACATATATTGAAGTCATCATTAAATTCTCCGTACGCTTTATGCAATAACAGGTCCTTGAGTGAAAGGTATGGGATATTTATGATTTAGCTGAATCAGCGAAGAGTTTAATCTCAAAAGTGCTCGGGTAACCTGAATTCAAATTCAGGTCATTTCCGGGGGCAATTTAAAATCAAATTTCGATTACCAGGAGCAACGTGTAATGGAGGTTGCATGAAATCTTAACATACGGCCCCTATGTTGCAAAGATATTTGCTTTTATCCTGGGTGAGAGTCTTTATTGACAAATCAATCAGTGAAACTTTGCTTGGCTAACTCCAGACTTGATGGAGCGATAATCCACACCAAATGTGATCATTCAAGCTCAATGTCCCGTGTATATGTCGAATGGTCCCGTTACAGTCATTGCCTTGGCACGCCTGGACTCCCAGGTGACACATATGTTCGTCTCAAAACCGTCCGGCCGTCCAGAAATGAGAAAAGAACAGCTCGACATGTAAGATTAAATAAACTAAAAGCACAGTTACCCCGGAATCAGCACAACATTTTGAGAACAGACACTTTGCTTTGCTTTAGAACGCTATTTGATCCTCTTTGAAAGTTGGACTACCCAAGGTTGTCCACACACTTGGGGATATTTTGTGCTTTACAAATGTCACGAGTCTATGTTATTAGTAAATGACTGTAAAGGAAACACAGTAAAGTTAAAGTAATATAAAAATTGTTCAAGCTTTCTCGGATAGCCGTGAATATAAGACTCAGAAGTCGTTTATAATATATAAGATATATAATATTTAAGAGAAGACGAGTCCGTTGACTGGCAAGCTGCTTCTGCATATTCTTCAGCGACCAACACTGAAGGTGGCTTTTGCGTAAGAGTCCTCCCCCTGGCGATAATAGGCTAAAAAGGTGATGACCTTGAATATTAAGTCAAGATAAAAATAAAGTAAGGGGCTCATCAGTCATCAGTCATCCATGAAGAAAGGTCAATGTCCAAATAAAAATACATATAGAAGAAACACACGAATAGAATAAAATAACGCATAGAAGAAAAACACATATATAGAAGAAAAAATACCTAAGAAGAAACACGCGGATAAAAGAAAATGCACATAGAGAGGAAAACCACATACAGAGGACCACACGGATAAAAGAAAAACACGGATAGAAGAAAAAAAAACGGTTAAGAGAAAAAACATGAATTGAAGAAAAACGCATAAAGAAGAAAAACATGGATTCAAAGGCATTAAAAAGAAAAACATGGATAGAAGAAAAACCATATAGAAGGAAAAGAAAAAAAAACGGGAAGAAGAAAATACAACACCGTCGATTGTTTTCTATAGAGGCTGATGGGTTTATTTCTATATTGATAATTGGTTCCGACAATATATATATATATATATATATATATATATATATATATATATATATATATATATAATTGTATAAAATCTTACTGTAACAACAGTTTTTCATCTATTCCTATTTCTATTACTTTTACTTTGCTTCTATTAATATTACTATTAATTAATAACAAAAAGTGGGTTGCTCATACCCTCATCGTAACATATACATGTAAAAGATACATACATGTAAATGCATATAAATTACATTGGGAATATGTGAGTTGAAATAGATCATGCATTCTTACTTTTAAAACACAAAAGATTGTGAGTAGTTCATCCCCCATCAATCACATGATTCATGTGATTACGCTGACACAGGAACCACCATCTTGAAAGTTGACGTGACAGATTTTCGGATGTCGTATGAAAGCCCGTGTTCCGGGGAATTCGATTAACATTGCCCGCTACACCAGTAACCGGTAGCTCCTGTTGAAAACGTAATGGAATTCTGCTGTCTTGGTTCATTCATAATTTGAAGCACAGACCTTTAAATGCTCCATTAACCCATTTGGAATCACAGCAAGCCCTTATTCTATCATTCATGTTGTACCAAGTCCCAAGCTGCCTGATTCAAAACCAAGTACAACTTGAAGAAAAATATTTTTAATCAAAAAAGGCGCCCTGACATGATTTTTGTTTAGGGAAGGTAAGATCTTATGGCACATCAAATATATGTGTATTATAATTATTATAATTATGGACCATAAGGTAGATAAAAAAAATAAATATGATGCAGATCAGTCGTTGTTCTGATGCACATATGTTCGTGGACGTGCGTATAAGAACCCTGCGCGAACCAAAACCCGCCCCGCGTGGGGCGGGGCGGGCCATAAAAAATTCCCTGCGGGGCGGGGCGGGTGCGGGCTAAAAGGTGGGATATGCGGGGCGGGGCGGGTTAAATGAAATTTTAGTGCGGGTTTCTGCGGGCCGAAAACATGGTTATGTAGCAAGAAGATGATCAAATTATCTTAAATGTAAAAACTGCAGGTCTGTTTATGTTCCTTCGGTTATTAAAATTTCTTAATAACTACATTATTATATATTGCACTTGTGAAATATAAATTCTCTCAGTTTTGAGAAAGATTCATCTTTGAAGAGACCACTTTTCAGAATATTTCACATATGTACCTGGAAATAGCGTTGCATAATCATAGAATGTTCAGCACTGTAGGCCTATACATGTGGCCAGTCTCAGATATTACGTAACATGGCTGAGGGCAGAGCACCAGGATTATGCCTGTGATATTATAATAGTCACAGCATGGGTGCATATGGCTCTGTCACCAGCTGGATATAGCTTTAAGACTGAGGTGTGCTAATCATGGATGAGCCAATAAACACTGGTTAGTTTAGAGGTGTCTTTATAAGGACAAAGCAGAATGAGATAACGAACATGGCACTCATTTGATATCTACTCTTGTGTACACAACCATGACCTAGAGCTGACTCCCTCTGCAGTACCACAGCCTTCCATCTCAGCTAATTAGCTGATCATCACTGAACAGGATCGAAGTCTTTGTCAAATAAAAGGTGTGAACTGTGTTGAGCAAGTACTGTCTCATGGTAGTGCAGCTAGTGACTAGCTAGTAGTGTAACTCTAGGCATACAAACTTGATAGAAAATGATTGCTTTATGCTTGAGTTTTATTTTGTTTCCTTATGGCAGCATATGCATAGAAAATATTTTTAAACTTTAATTATATATTGTTAGCTAATTATATGAATATATTGAATTTATAATTACTTTAAATATTTAAAGGGGACACAAAGGCAATATTTGATTAGTGTGTCCCAGTTACTGACATTTCCACTTATATTACGGTAAATAACTGTATTTTTATATTTAAAATAAAAATAAAATACAAGTGAAAAAAAAACTGGAAATGTCATACCATCAGCAAAACATGGTATGTACTCACAGAAGGTGGTCTTCCATGCATTATGAAAAAATATAAAAATTAATCATATATTTTAGTTGGCTACCTTTCTGGTTGTCTCTTATCATGTCTTATGTTTATTTGCGGGTTGAATGCGGGTTGACTTTTGGTAAAAATGCGGGGCGGGGCGGATGCGGGCTGAAAGCTAAATGTGCGGGGCGGGTGCGGGTCGATTTATTTTTTGTAAGTGCGGGGAGGTGCGGGGCGGGTTTTAACAACTGCGGGGCTGTGCGGTTGCGGGCCTTGGGTTTATTTTGCGGGGCGGGTGCGGGCTCTAAATTCCGGCCCGCGCAGGGCTCTTGCTTGGGCGTATATAGTAGTACATATACAGTATATATGTACAGGGTCCATGTACATCTTGTATATCACACACAAAATAAATATAAAGTGATACAATTCTCTCGATGATGAAAGAAATAAAATGTGGAAGTAGTACATTGGATCTGTTGAAGTTTGTTTCATAAAAGTCTGATGAGAAAATTATATAAACAATGATAATTAAAATACAGATTATTGATCACCGTGTGAAATTGAAGTCACCTTTGATGGTTCCCGCTGTAGCTAAATTTCATCATAGATATTCCAGGGAGACATGAAAAAAATTACGGGAAAACTTCTAAATATGACCATGCAGTGTTGATTCAAGCTTTTATTCCGGGTTTTGAGGCGGGACAGCTGCGGCACTGCTTGGGTTGCATATATATATATATATATATATATATATATATATATATATATATATATATATATATATATAAATAGAGGTAGGGAGGGAGGGAGAAATAAAGAGAGAGAGAGAGAGAGAGAGAGAGAGAGAGAGAGAGAGAGAGAGGGGTACACGTTTTTTAAGAACGAAAGAAGAGCATGCAACATATTCAAAACAGTGTGGTGCCACGTGCACGCGTCTAAAATGGGATGGGCCCTGTTTAATAGTGTTTATACACCAGAATGATGCAATAGATGTTCTACAAATCGACGGGGTGGTTAATCATCCCCAGATAATAATGAAGTTATACTTTCTCGAAGTTTCAGGAAGGGGGATCAATAAGTTAACTTATTCCTCACGTTATCATTCGGCGAAATTAATTGCTCATAATTATATAGCTGTTGTTATAATTTAATATTGCAAAAAAACATAAAATTATATGATAAATATAATATTTGTTAATAAAATATAACAAAATATGTTAATAATAATAAGATAAAATATAACATTATCACATATAACATTATACAAGTCAATGTAACATACATAATATACATAATATAACGTATTGCCTAAATTTTACTTGGTAGAATAAAGAGGGATGAACTTATATTATAATTAGAAAACTGCATTATAAGGAATGCATGCCTCCGTAAAAAGTGGAGGTCCTTATTCTTGGAAGCTCCTAAATCCGTTTTTGCATTCACTTATTCGGCCCATATTTCCGGTTCATTCGTGCATTAGTGACTTCATTCTGTGAATATTGCTTCAGGACGTTCCTCGATTCGGATCATTTGCCGATCCAAACAAAAATGTAATCGATTGTTCATTGGTCCATTTCCGAAATGTCCTGACATTCTGTTTATGTTTGCGTGATTTATGTTATGAACATGCACGCACACAAACACACACGAACGGGGATGAACGCATACCAAATAACGGAAATATAAGGTAGAATAAAAGCATGGTTTATTTCAGACTGCACAAGATAAACAGGCACATAATCCCAAGTGGCATTTACTGACCGGGATATATAAAACTTGTCGTAAACATGAGCGGGCATCCACTGCAATATATGTCCGTATAAGAATTAACGCTACCTCAGAGCGCCAATGCTGGGTCTCTGGCGTCTCCCAGCGACTGTCAGTCTGTCTTTAATTGGCTTCCCATATAGACAGCTTTTACCGGACGGGGAAGGCAGGTGCTTGCTCAAATCTGACAGCAACATTGCTGAACAGCAGCTGAAGAAGCCAACCTAATACTGTCCGGCTTTTTCCTGAAAGTTTAACTACACCTTAACGGCATCACTTTTTATGAGCAGCGAGCGAGTCTACTTGACTATGTGGTTTGCTACGGAAGATATGGCGCTCTTTTCAAAACGAGACTAATTAATTATAACTGATGTCGTTAAACGCGACACAACATAGATGTTTGCCCATTCAGTAGATTTTTTTATAACTTGCCCGTTTCACCTAACCAATAGAAAGTTATCTTTAAAAAAATGCCGGTTGATGTCGTAAATTAATGCACTTTTCTGTCATAAAACTGGCACTCCTTGTTTAATTGTAAATTAAACTAACTCTGATTAATTTAATCAATTTGTTTCTTGCTCTTATATTCTTATATTTACACTAATTGACACAATAAAGGAAATTAATTGCATCTATAATTAAATTGTTACTTTAAGTCCGTCTCAGTAATCATCATCTCTAAAAAATTAATTGATCTGATTATTATTGCTACAATGTATATGCATTTTTTACTGTAATATATATATATATATATATATATATATATATATATATATATATATAGTTGTTACAGATGTCTGTTTTATTGTGAGCTGATGAAATGTCTCTTTTATTGTGCGCTGTTGACATTCTGATTCGTGTTTGGCTCAAGCCCTGTGCGTTGTTAAGGTACAGCGTTCCTTGTTCTAGCTGGCCGGGTGCGGCCAACGTGTAAACACAGCGGTCATGCTAGTCTGGTGCTTTCTCGCCTGGCCAAGCCGGGCCGGCCCACGTGTGAACCCTGATATGTAGAAACACAGCATTCGTTGTTCTAGATGTTTCCTGTAATGTGTGTATTATTGGGTTTTTTGGATTGTTCGAGAAATGGAAAGTTCTCGGCTTTAGGTGAAAAATTATAAATAAGGGGCTGTGTTTTAGAGCCAGGGGAGAGGAGAGAAATATTCCAGCGGACACAGAAGAGTGTAATTCAGTTGTGGACCTTTTCCGACAAGTGCGGCAGTTATAGATTTTTTCCTAAATTTGTGACGGATCTTGTATAGTCTTCAGTTTGCTTTCGGGATAATAACAATAACTTTTGGATTACAACGGATTGATTTGTGAATGAACTGGACTGTTATTCCCAAGAAGATTCATGTGAACTGTTCATCTAAGTTGTACGTTATAAGGGACTTGTTGTCGCTGTGACAGTAGTGGTATCAAGGTACTGTACAATTTATTTATACACTTGTATTGATTTGCTGTTGTACTCTTGTTATACTGTGAAATTGTATTGATTTAGTGCATTGTAATGTTAGGATTGTATTAAGAATAAATTATAAGTATTTGTTAACAAAAAAAACACTGATTTCTTTATTCATTTTCCTAGACATTTCAGGCTGCCTAGTGTTACAGATTCTATTTTTTTCCATTACAAAATTTATGTTCATCACGCATACGTGATGTGTTGATATTAGGTTCCGTAACATAGTTTATTGAGTAAGACTGGTTGAGCCAATGGGTTAGTACTTTTGCATTGATACATCTTCTACCACTTTGGGCAAATAGCTTAATGTTTAAAATACATGCTTTGTGATACGGTTCCTAATCATCTGTCAGAGGTTTAAAACTCAGTTTGGTTGCAAAGAAAGACTAACATGTTAGTAGACTTCAGAAAAATATATTCCAGTCGCAATGAACAGGCGGTTTATGCCGGGAATCTTATACAAAGTTTCCTATTGTTGATATATCGCTATGTATAGAGGATATTGATTGGCTGCCAGTTGTTCCATACATTTCAGGGTATGCTTGCCCGCCGTCTGGTGTCAAAACACATTATTAGCCAGTAAAATGGCAGCGAATACACACAGCAATATATGTAATGACTTCCCTCAGCCTCCGAAGTCACATTCCACATAGCACACTTATGTTGTCAAACAGCTGTTGCTGCTGAGAGTTTGACTATGGATTGTCTCGGCTATGTAAGGGTTTGTCAGTCCGTCTGTATGTCCGTCTGTCTATGGGTGGGAATATTACATACTTCAGTCATTGACTCATTTTGTTTCGATATCCTCAGGTCAAGCTCTGACTGGATTCTTATCATTTCTTGTTTTTGATAATGTAGACGATACAATGATATCTAACTATTGCACTTTGTGAGCTTTAGTTTAGACCAAGGAGTTTAAATGAGTGATCTTTTACACCCGTCCATACTTATAATAAGCAATCTCTATTGTAACGTGTTTTGCCCTGTGTAAAAGTTTGTCTTCAAAATGACTCGGCTATAAACAGGAGCACCTATTTCATTGTTTCTTTTATAATTTCTATAATGCATTTTCGTAATATTTCATTAAGTCACATTCCTCTGTTCAGTTAAATATTTTTTTTGTAATAAGGATAAATGGTGTCTAGTTGGAGTACCAGATCCGTAAGCGTCCTGACAGGAGATTTGCGTATTACGTAAAGCGTGGTATTATTTATGGGTTTCATGATCATGTATACTGTGGCTGTCTCTTTAAACGCGAGGGTTCCAAATTCGCTTTGTTTGCGAAGGTGAATTTTTCGCGAAAATAAGACACCACATGTCCAAAGGTAGACAGTAATTTATTCTGTAGCCTCAATGGCATTCCACGTATATTGTGCCGATAGTTTCAATATTAGCATACATTTGATCTTACCCGTAAGACTGATTATTTAAATAATATAAATTCTTTTTATATCTGCCACTATTGTGTGAAAATGTTTCATCTGTTCGATTTTTCTTTAGCTCCTGGTGCCATTGTCAAGAATTTGTGTACATATTAGGCAAGTGATATAACGATGGTTATTTGCAAAACGCAAGTTACTGTATGTGTAAATCAAATAACACCCCCCCCCCCTTTCAAAACAATGGAAAAGTGAAAATCACGAATATTTAACATAGCGAATATGAAGCACACCAGAAAATATAGTCCCATTTGCGGGCGCCAGTCTGTCTGTTCACTTTGTGGAGCGCCCCGAACAGTGGCCCTTGAATCTGTAGGTGCGCTTGTTTAACAGGGCAGCTCTGTTCTATCAGCCGTTGTTTAACGTATTCGAAGGTTAATGTATAACCTCACCTATTAAATTTTAATGTTATAATGCATTGCCCAACTAACTTTATTCGATTCAGTCGATTTATATATATATATATATATATATATATATATATATATATATATATATATATATATATATATATATTAAAAGATCCATATCCTGACATAAATTAATTTATACTTAATAAAATACACTGTCTATACAGAATATATATGCTCTTACAGACTATTGCCTACAGGACTATTTTAGGTAGCAAAACAAGAATTATATGTATATTGCGATATTAACATGAGGACGTAATTAACGCGATTAACTCAGTGTAGGCACCAGGATGGTGGTAATTATTAGTCATACAACATATAACATATCACGTCTACCACAAAGGCAGAACGTAGGTTTAAATTAGTTACCAAATTGCCGTATTGTACTAGTGAATATAGCACACAGACGTAAAATGATCATTCATGCAGCATGTCGAATGAGAAGAATTATTAGAAAATTGCAAAGTATAATTCGTCGCCAAGACGTGACGGCTGTTACAAATAATAAATAATTACCTTTAGAATATATGAAGACATACGCCTGCGAGGTGTCGTGCAAATGCAGCGTTTTTTTCCATGCATTGTCATTTGTTGTGTGTAATAACTGTATTATTCTTTAGTTTTTCCCCTCAAAGGCAGATTGTGATAGAAAAAAAAAACTTTATATGGTAACAGCGGAAATTATATATATATATATATATATATATATATATATATATATATATATATATGACTGTTAAAATAAAGTTTTAATCCTGTTTTTAAATCCAATATTAATTTTTGTCTGTCTATCTGTCCCTCTTTCTCCATTTCTCACTGTGTGTTTCTGTCTGTCTGTCTTTCTCTATCTCTCTCTCTCTCTCTCTCTCTCTCTCTCTCTTTCTTCCTGTCTCTGTCTCTCTCCCCTCCCCCTTCTCTCTTTAATATAGTATAAAATTAATATAATAAAGAACAGTAAGAAAAAAAATAAACGGACCAACAAAATATCCCTCCGACTTATAGTGTTGAAATTCGATGTTCCTTTACAAGGTGTAACATAATGGATATACGCAAGCCATATTATCCCTAGGCGGTGGAAGCATGGAACGAAGGACAGATAAAATATTCATATGTCGGAAAGAACTTATCCAGGGTAAACGTGTTAAGTGCCTATGGCCTTTCGGTACTAATCGGCAGGATATTAAAATATCATGCGGCATGCCCTTTCCCTAGTCGCCGGTTTTCATACCATATATCCACGATTACTTTGCTGTCATCATATCATACTTGGTAAATGGCAACCGATCGCTCACGGCATGTTCAATTTATATCAGCCTTTTGGTAATGTCAGTGAATAAAGCCTGCCGAGACACCTGCCTCGCCGTCAGAGTCCAGGTTGTATAGAAGCCTTCCCATAATATATCCCATAAGGGTCAACTGGGGCATACATCAACCCGTTAGAAAAGATGCCTCAAATAGCCCATGTGCTGTTTTGGAATCGATAGACGTTTATGTAAGCTGTATAAGGTAACAATAAAAATTGGGTGGCAGGAATTTTTTCCCGGAAATCAGTGCGGGAAAGGCGATTTTTTCCTATTACAAGTTGTTGATTATAATTTCCTATGTTAGATAAGGGGACAAGCATGATATTTAAATTTTTTGGCTATACATGTAAAAGAAAACGAAATGTTTCCGAATTTTTTTATAGATTGTTTACGATGGAGGTAACCGCCTCCATTTTTTTATTGCCTAAATTATGTATTTACATCTGCAGAGTTCCTTTTCGGTTTGGAACAACGTGACAGGGCGGTAGCACTCGCTTCCTGTCATTTTATTTTTTTTTATATCTTGGTGTCATTCAGGCCCGCCGTCTACCGAACCAGCAGGTCCTGGGTGTGTAATGTTCCCCATTGCTGCATGGGTCATAACATCGAGGAACCTAACAAAGACGCACTCGTTTGTGAGTGATACACGGCTTAGGGGTACAGCTTTCCCATTAAGCTTGCAGAGCGCTCACCCTGGGTTAGGGGCCGGCTGTGAAATCATCGCCCCTCTGCTGAGATCTGAACTCACGACTTCCCTGCTTTGGCTCCTTTGCTTTACCCCTGAACCACAGGGGATGGTGTTTATGAAATGTTATTACAATGGAACCTCCCCTAGTTGGCATTTCCATAAAATGGGCACCTCTATATAATGGGCAGTTCTGGACAATCCCTTTTGTTATCCTCCTTATTGTTTGTGATTTGTTTTGCGCTGTTGATCTTCATTAAGTGAGCACCTCTATAAAGTGGGTAGCATGGCCAAGTACCAAGAGTGACCATTTGCATTATAGAGGTTTAATTGTGTTTGATTTTCTTGAAGTAAATACCTAGATGCTAAAAATCGGTTTTTATATACTCTAATTTAAGTATAATACGAAATGTACAAATTGTGGAATATATATAACCCTTGCTGTTGCCTCCGCCAGGAGTGTGTGTGTCTGTGTGATTGTTCACAACATACCTCATGCAATGATAAACGGGATCTCTCGAAATCTCAGGGCATTTCGGGAATGGGCTAATGAACAAATGATTAGATTTTCGTGTAGATTCGGCATAGGATTCGGATTCAAGAGTGTCATCTAGGAATATTCCCAAATGTACAGTCATATATGCATAAATAAACCTGAGGATATGGGCCGATTAAATAAAGGCAACCACGTGTGGGGACCATCACCCCACAGGGAATCCCATATGGCAGAGGCTTACATTCATTTGAATGCAGAGTTTCAGTTTTAAATGTGTAACCTCTTATTTAGATCAAATGCGCCACAATCCAAGATACAGACTCTGTCACACTGGAATTACCTAATGAAGTTTTAATCTAAGGGTTAGCTTTGCCTTATTTTCCAGTTCTTCCCATCAGTTTCTGTCTAGTCACAGTTTGCTT